>VZRS01006291.1:140964-227288 GCA_013398055.1 Ifrita kowaldi | reverse complement strand
AAAACCCCAACACAGTGCTAAAACAGTGTATTTTACAATGCAAATGAGGTTTATTTATAATTTAGGGGAATGTCAATGTTACAATTGCCTACATGACTTTCATTAATTTTTGTGTGTTGAGGCACTTGGATATGATCATTAATGCCATCTTACTTTTTTCTACAAGTCCGTAACTCAGTGCAGAGATACTTGACATGTTTGTGAATGAGATTCTGTACTCCTTTTGTGCAGGTACTTTACCTTTTTTGTCTTTCCAGGCAGAAATGCATCGTATTGAGGATGAGCAGACTTATGAAGAATTGAAGGTTCTGTATGAGATAGTTCATAATAAATTTCATGACTTAGCTGAGGTGAGAACATTCTCCACACAGGGTAATATTTGCAATCTTTTAGTGATTATCTGAGGTATTGTTCTGCTGGAGAGCCTTACCAGGTATTTTCTTTGATTTAGAAGTATGGCATTAACGCTAAAATTGCAGAAATGCTCAGTTCCTGCAGTCTTTGCTGTTGTGTCACTTGCATAATGAAATATTTTGTCTCGCCATATGATGATCTTCCCCAGCAGGATCCTTGCCAGAATTCCTAGGTCAGGTACTCTGCATCTTAAAAACAGTGAGTGGAAACCAAGGCCTGTAATGAATATTTTCCCGAAATAAACAGGTGGCAGAAGTGAGCCTCACAGAAATTACTTGGGGAACACACTTCATTAAATACGGACTAATCTCCAGAGCAACACAATGTCATCTCTTGCAAATACAAGTGTTAAAATGTAGAGCTGTGCTTTATGGTGTGAAGTGACTTCTTCTTTAGTGTTTCTGGACTGAGATTTAAACAGTGAGATATGGCTTCGTATGTGCGTAACCATATGCATATTTATATGTTCATATGAATACGCAGCAGTTAAGTGATTATGTGTGTTAATTCTTTGCTGCTGCTCTCCTCTAGGCCAAGTGTTGATTGAGAATATCACTGCTGGAGTGCTGAGTAAATAGGAGATGGAATTGTGTTTTTGTTGTGGTGTTTTTTGCACTCTGGTGATACTCTTTCACTCAGCAGCAGTAACGTGTATGTCTTGAATGTTCAAACAGAGTGTTAAAGAGCCCTTGCCTGATTCCGTTGGAGGTTCCCCTCCGGCAGAAGCCGCCCATGGCAGCAGCACTGGGATGCTGCAGTACCTGCAGTCGTGGTTTCCTGGCTGGGGAGGTTGGTATGGATATGCTCAGCAGACATATGAAGGTGAACCTTTTGAAGGGCTGCTGCCAGACCCAAAGGATCAGTGGAATCCAGAAGACATACTGGGTATGGAAACGCAGGGTTTGCTCCCATGGTTTGATAGCTGGTCCAGGTGTGCAGAAAGAGCTCTGGGCCTGTACTGTTAAAGGATTCTCTGTCAGCTGATGTACCCAGGCAGCAGAGCCTGCCTAAAGCTGAGCACCCTGGGCAGTATGTCGGTACCTGGATACCTGCTTATTTCCAAAGCGATATGTGGAATATATTTGCTTCCCCTGTTACTGTCATTTGGGGCAAAGAGCTTTGGGACTTTTTCTGTTCAAGTGTGTGTGGGAGGTCATTAGACTGAGTGTAACAGGAATTGTACTGGGTTGTTGGGGTCTTTGTAAATTCAGGCTTAAATTACCTTGATTGAAATAAAAGAGTTCTATGGAATATTCAGGCTTTTAAGGAAAAAGGTGTATTTGGTCTATTTCTTGTTTCTATTTTTCCCCCCGAGAGCTGGAGAAATCTTTATTTTCATATTCGCAGGAACTTTCTTGTTCTTCAGTAGCCCTCCAGAAACTTAATTTATTTAATGTGTTGGTTTTGGTTTCGTTTTTTATTAGGTGCAGATGAATTTTTTGATCCTGCTGCAGATGCTTCCAGCATGAATACCTTTACCAAGAGAGATCATGTTTTTGCTAAATTAAATCTGCAGCTGCAGGGTGGCTCTTTCACTCTGTTGCATAGGAAGAAGAAGGTAGTGCGTGCTGAAGAGACTGCTTTTATGCAACTGGAGTTTTCAGGTATTAAGCCCATTTCTGGTCTTTCTTAAAAAAAGTCCAGCGCTGCCTCACAATCATTGTACTATGTAACAAATTCACATATTAAATTTTTTAGTAGAAATTAATACATATAAAGACTTCAAAAATACTTGTTTGTTGGACAGTATTTTTTTATTTGTAAAATTTAAACAAAATGTATGCTGTACTAAAAGAAACAAAATAATTTTATGTATGTATATTCCAGGTGTAAAGATCTTGGCAGAATCCCTTCCTCGCAGAAAGTCTTCCCTTCTCAAAGTTCAGCTTGGTGGTCTTTTCCTGAGGGATTTGGCAACAGAAGGGACCATATTTCCTGTTCTTGTTTTCCCAAATCCTGTAGGTGAAAAAACCCTATAAGTTACTATGTGGGATGCATAATTGTGTATGAAAATAATTGTACTCCAAAACTCAACTCAAAACGTTTCTTATCCCAGAAAGGGAACACAAAAGTCTTGAGGAAAAGTTTCCACTTGTTGAATTGCCATTTTCCCTCTCTTTCCAAATATCGTTTGTAGAACTCTTCATTTTTTACTCTGTGTGCTTATGACTTTAACCTTTCAGTTATATGTGTTGGGAAGAAGATAATTTGTTAAACAGCATTTGATTTTTGGAACAGTCAGCATTGCTGCTTAATCAGTGATTGTTCTTTTCCATAAAGCTCTGAGGCCCAACGAATGGTTCTGTTTCACCTGCGTATTGGTACACTAAATGCAGAAATAAATTCTAGAAAAGATTTCAATGTCTCTTCTGAGTGAACAAAATTTGAATCTAATGCCATGAGGATTTCCTGTGTATTTTGTACTTTGTACTGATTGCAATTTGCACTTCAGAGCTCAGCCTGTCTGCTGCAGGAGTGGAGAGTGTTTGCCTTCTTTCATTTGATTGTGTCAGGGAAAAAATGCATATAGTAATCTCAGACTATACATACACTTCAACAGAAAAGACTTTTATGCTTATTATCAGGTGGCTTGGTTGATTTTATCTAAACAATCTTTTTCTTTTAAATTCTTATTAGCAAAAAGAGGTTGGCTGCATGTCTTCCTTTGGACTCCAAAGTTTGTCCTCAGAAATGACTAATGAGAACACTGGTAAAGATTTCATTTTATGTTTGATAATTCCTAAAAACCCAGAAATTTCAAAACTAAGTGCCTAGAGTTTGAATTCATGCAAATGCTTTTTCCAAATGGTAAAGATAAAATCATAGAAGCTTTGTTCAGATGTAATGGTGCATGCAGGTTGACTTTAAAGAACGGAAGAAATTATGTGTTTCAAGACAATAGGAGTTGCACTTACTCTTTGTTTTGGTTTAAAAAGAAATTGGTAGGAATTCAACATTAGAACCCCAATTATGCAAATGTTCTTGTATAAACTTGTTGAATTCTGTTGATTGTAGAAGTTGAACATGTTACTTCCTTTTCTGTTACTGAAGAATTCTTAGACACTTCTACTTTCCCAGTACTACCAGTTAAAAATCAGTTATTAAATTCTTTGGGAGTTGCTTTTTGCTTTTGTCTATGTGTTTGTTTTGGGTTTTTTTACAGCTGCTTTTTGTAACTCATTTTTTATTCTGTTGCAGATCCTGATGCCCCAGTATTTGAGATGCTTTATGAAAGAAATCCAATTCACAGTACTTTTGAGAGATGCCTGGAAGTCAGTACCAGACCTCTAAATATTATTTACAATCCACAAGCCATTAAGAAAGTAGCTGATTTCTTCTACAAGGGAAGGGTTCATTCAACAGGTTAACCTTTAATGTGTTTTTTTGGTGGGGTTGGGGTTTTGCTGGTGAATTTACATCTTTTCTTGTTTTCGATTTTTATTTATTTTCATTCTTAGAAATATAAAGCACTAATCAAAGAATCTTTAAGTTCAAATTTAGCAATACTCCAAGTCTTCTCTGGAGGGTTTTGTTTCTTTGTTTTGTTCTTTGTTTAATTGAATCAGGGATTTTACTTTGGCTGACTCCTGCAACTTCTGCTTTAAAATTGCCAGTTGCTGCTATAGCCCATGGTGGATGTTCATGCCCCCTAAACTAAAATGCCTAAGTAAGGAGAGGGGAGTTGTTCCTGTGATCTGTTCTGGAAATTGATGGAGTTTTTTTGAGAGGGCAGTAAAAAGAGTATTTCTGTAGTAATGATACGGAGGAAATAGTATTCTGATTCCTGTTGTATCTCTTCTGTTGATTAGATAAAGACTGCCCTTTCTTACAGCTTCTTGAGATAACCTTGATTTTTAGATTTGAACGTAGTGGTTCCATAAATTTCTAAGGGCAACAAGATCTAGTACCTAAGCCTGTAACACTCTAAAGTGGCCACCTTCGCAGTTTTGGTTGTTAAAGTTCAGTTTCTGAGGAGATGAGAGGTGACAGTAAGCAACATTAGGAACATTAAAATGTTTTTGAAATACAAATTGTTTTTCTGCTGGTTATGGTAAATACCAAAAGATTCGAGTTACCTGGCATAAGGGTGTGTGTGACGCCTTTTCTCACAAGGTGACAGTATTCCATAAATATTCAAGTTTAAAATAAACAAACAAACCAACCAACCAACCAAAAAACCACTGCCTACACATGCACATCTTAATGTTTAGTTAGAATTTCCTCTGTGGCCATACTTAGCACACTTTCTGTCTTCCTCAAATTTAATTACTCGGGCTGAAGGTCTGTGAAATAAAGACCAGAAAAAGGTTTGGGAATGTTTTTTTTAGTGGGATTATTTGTTTTGTGCTTAGATACTTCCTTTTTTCTGTGCAGCAGCCTGGTGAATAGGCACAGGCAGTGGCTTTCACCTGCTGTGTTTTCCTGTTCTGTATTTTACTGCTAAAATTTAAAATAGATCTTTTATTTTTTCTCTTCCATTTTTTCTTCTGGTTCAATAAAGTGTGAACAAAGTTACACCTAGTCAGTTTTCCCTCTCTTGTGCAGGTTTTGGTTATCAATCTGAATTAGAGGCAAGAGTGGCTGAAGCTGCCAGAAGACAGTACAACAAGCTGAAAATGCAGACAAAAGCTGAAATCAGACAAACGATCGATCGTTTATTAGTTGGAGACTTCATTGTAAGTTTTTGCCCCCAAAATGTCTATGTAGACTTTTAGCCTTTTGATTTAGGACTTGGAGCTCTAAAGAATGAGGGTTGTTGTTGTTTGTGTGATGTTCTTTGTGAGCAGGAGGGGAGTTTTCCAGGTGGTGGTGTAGATTCCTTTTGCTGTCAGTCAGTCCAGGCATGAGGTGCAGGGGATGTTTTCACCTGCTGAAAATGTTTCTTTATTGACTGCAGTGGTTTAACAAGGTACCAAAACCCAGTGTGGCTGGAGTTTGTGACAGTCAGCTCATCAGGAGAAAAAGTGGCTAATGAGATGTTTCACATGGCTTTTTTTGATTTGTTTTCTTATGGGCTATTGTATCTTTCTTCTTAACTTTCAGGAAAACAGTAAAAGCTGGACTGTGTGCCTTGATATCTCTGCCCCTCAGGTGATCTTTCCTGATGATTTCAAATTTGTGGATCCTGTGTTAGTTGTTGTAGATCTGGGAAGAATATTACTCACAAATTCTCAAGGTATGATCTAGAATTATTGCAGCTTTCCTTTTCTTACTATTTTCTTTCAGAAAGTCAGAGCTTAAAAAAAAAGGGTAAAAAAGTACAAGAAAGTTTTGAGGGGTGTTCCTGCTTTGTAAAGTAGAAAAAAAATCCCTTTCTTAAGATAATAAAATGAAAGTTAATATCAGGTAGTAAAGCCAGTTGGACAAAACTTTCTGATCATAAAAATATTTAGTTAAGTAGCTCTTACCTTTCATTTGGTTTCGAGGATCAGAAGAATTGTGTGGGCAGAGTAATGGGTTCTTTTTTTGACAACTTGGTTAGAAGTAAATCTTGTAGTAAGTGGGTTAAAAATGAGACAATAGTGTCTTTTAATAGCTTCTATACTAAATTGTGACTGACACCTCTGTGAATGTAGAAGTGTAGTAGGTTTCTTGTTGAGGAAAAAAGAAGTGACAGTGGAAGGAGGCAAGGACAGTACCAGATATGCTTTGTGTTAAAAAAAAATAGGACTTCATACAGGATGATCAGATAATGATAGAAAACGTCTGAGGAGGGAGGAGAATACTTTTGTTTATTTGTTTGTTTACTGTTTTTTTAATCCACAGAAGACTCTAAGAGGAGTGCAGGTGCCATTTCTTCAGAAGTCAATGAGTTGAGTGATGAGGAATATAAAACACCTCTTGCAACTCCTCCCAATACTCCACCGCCAGAATCCAACACCAATAGTGGCACCAAAATGTCTGAATTTACTGGAGTAGAAATAAGTGAAGAGCAGCTGCAGGCACACTTAATGAGTAAAAAAATGTATGAGAGATACACACTTTCTTTTATGGACCTTCAGATCATGGTGGGCCGAGTGAAAGACAACTGGAAGCATGTGCAGGATAGTGATGTGGGTCCAACTCATGTGGTAGAAAAATTCAATGTTCACCTGCAACTGGAGCGCAGACTGATATACACATCTGACCCAAAATACCCAGGAGCTGTCTTGTCTGGCAATTTGCCAGACTTGAAAATTCACATCAATGAAGACAAAATCCTGGCTCTGAAGAACTGTTTGACACTGCTGAGTACACCTGAAGCTAAGTCTTCAGATGCCCTACATTTAGGGAAAGACAAGATTTTTGCAGAGGTAGACCAGTTTGGCAGTTTGCATGATTCTGTAATGAATCTAACACAGAGTGTTGTCATGCTCGAGCAACACACCCGAGAAGTTCTTGTTGAATCCCAGCTGCTTTTGGCTGAGTTCAAAGTAAACTGTATGCAGTTGGGTGTTGAGAGTAACGGGCGATACATCTCTGTGCTCAAGGTTTTTGGCACCAATGCCCATTTTGTGAAAAGGCCTTATGATGCAGAGGTGTCCCTGACTGTCCATGGCCTGTTACTGGTTGATACTATGCAAACATATGGAACAGATTTTGATCTTTTGATGGCTTCTCATAAGAACCTGAGCTTTGATGTGCCAACAGGAAGCCTTCGAGACAGCAGGGCTCAATCCCCAGTTTCTGGATCACAAGATGCACGTCCCGTTGATGTAGCTGGTTTGGCAGAGAGATGCACTACAGCCTCCAGCACCTCACCTGGTAACAATGGAAAAGATCAGGAGTCCTTGATAAAATTGGAGTATCAGTTTGTGAGTGCAGAATGCCCATCGATGAACTTGGATAGCAGTCTGCAGGTGATCTCTGTACAGGTGAACAACCTGGATATCATCCTTAACCCAGAGACTATTGTTGAACTGATTGGGTTCCTCCAGAAATCTTTCCCCAAGGAGAAAGAAGATTCTAGTCCTCAGCCTTTAATAGCTGACTTGGAGAGAGGTTGGAGGGAACAGGAAACATTCCAGTCTACTTACGCACAGAACACAGAGGTAGCAGTTGATATTCACTGGTTAAATGTTCTTCTCCTCAGGACAGTTGGCATGACAAACGGAGAAAAATACGGCAGGAAAATTGCAACAGCCAGTATTGGTGACACCAAAGTCAATGTCTCCATGTGTAGTAAACTGGATGTGAATGGCTCTCTTGGATGCCTTCACCTTATGGATCTGACGCAGGACAATGTAAAGAACCAGTATGTGGTGAGCATAGGGAACACAGGGAGGTATGAAAATCTCATTGGCGATGTAAATTTCTTTGAATCTTTATTTTTTAGGCTTGATGATGGAAATAGCCTTCCAGATGCTTTAAGTTTCACTTTCACAGAAAAGTCGAAAGAGGAGTGTTCTCTCAACCTGAAAATGGCCTCCTTGCACTACAACCACTCAGCCAAATTTTTGAAAGAGCTGACTTTGTCCATGGATGAGCTGGAAGAGAATTTCCGCAGCATGTTGAAAAGTGCAGCTTCAAAAGTTACTACAGTCTTGGCAACTAAAACTGCTGAATACAGCGAAATGGTTTCTTTGTTTGATACCACACCACGGTTGAGAGATGTTGCCAGTGCGGAAGATAATGAAGGCGATGCATTTGGATCACAGCCCCTCAAAACTGATACTATCAAGCTTATACTAAATGTAAACATTGAATCCCCGATTGTTTCCATACCTCGAAAGCCTGGTAGCTCTGAACTGCTTGTAGGTCATCTAGGACAAATATCTATTCAGAATTTTGTACCAGGGGAAGATGAGTCTACAAGTGATAGGCTGCAAGTTGAAATTAAAGATATTAAGATGTATTCATTAAATAGTAGTCAATTTACAAATAAGAAGGAGCCTGCAAGTGAGATACCCCATGGACCACATTGTTCCTCAGGTCCTGCCAGCATTACCAGCCAGGAAGAAACTCATTTTACTCGTCATGACTTCTTTGAATCATTACATAAAGGCCATGGTACGTTAATCAGAGGAGTCTTAATTATTATAATGTGAGTAGTATATGTGTTAAAAATGTGTATTGACCATAGGTCTGATTTTATATTCTGCTTCACCCATCCTACTAAAATACATTGGTCAGTTTTAATGACAATGGGCTAGTTACTGTATTTATATCTTTTTTTGGTCTCCTAAGCAAAAACTGAATGGTACCTTTTATGCAGAAATTGAGCAGAACATAACCACACAACCTTAGTCCAGCATTACTCAGATTCTGAGCAAGTTCAATAGCTACTGTGTTATCTCTTCCATGCAGTATTTATGGGATAATCAGTTCACTTATTCTAATGTTTTAATTTCACTTTCTCTTAAAGCTTTCCACATTCTGAATAACACCACCATCCAGTTTAAATTGGAAAAGATACCGCTAGAGAAAGATTTGGATTTAACTTTTCCTCTGTGTAATGAAGACTTTGGAATATCAAGCATTATGAAGATTGAAGGGAAATTTGTGAACCCTCTTCAGGTACAGAAATGTAGTATTGCCACTATCAATATAAAAGTATTTCCCTGCACAGAAGATAAGTATTTTTCAGGCTTCAGGTTTAACATGTTGATAGTATAAAAATCAGATTCTTATACACGTGGTTAGAAAAGACAGTCTTAAGTCATGATAATAATGACCAATATTTAACCTTGTTTGGGGGCATTTTAGACATCTTCATGAATTAGTATAACTTTTGCTTATCTTGAACACAGAAGGAAAAGTAAATGTGTCACGGTCCAAATAAGTTTATTTGCAATTCTAGTTGAAACTAAGCATTAAAATGCCAGTACCTTGAAAAAATCTGTGCAGGAGCAGAGGTTTTAAATAGAGGAAACTTAAACTTCTAACGCTAAGGAGACAAGCAATGATGACTAAGTAGAATGTTTGTTTCATACATTACTGTGTAAGCTCAGGTGGTGAATTATTTTTAACTAACTCTGTTTGGATGGTTTTTGCCCAGGAATACAAGGTATCCTATTCTAGGATCCCATCCCATGTGTTTCTAGGTGGTGTCATCTTGCAGAGCTAATACAGAAGAACTGTTTTGTTCCAGTTTTGCATTGTACCTTGTTTTGGATTGTTTTTTTCTTGAACTTAAAATTTGTGTGGTTTGGAACACCACTTACGAGTTTTAAAATATATATATTAATTCTATTAATATAGAGAGCTCCAATGTGAGGATTGTTTCTTTTCTCTACATTGTAGGTGGTGTTAGCAAAACATGTATATGAACAAGTCCTTCAGACTCTGGATAATTTAATTTACAGTGAAGACTTGAACAAATTTTCAACCACTTCTGTATCTCCAACTGGTCTTAGTTCTCCCTCAGTATCACTTCATAGTACAGGCACAGAATTCTTGAGTGAACGGAAGGAAAATGGCTTGTTCAGCCACTCTAGTTTCAATTCTGTTCCAAACAAGCCCTTAGCTATCAGGGAAACAAAATCTTTTACTCAGATTCAAGCAAACTTTCACATCTCGGAGCTCCAGGTTCAGTTAAGTGGTGATCTCACACTTGGGGCACAAGGTCTCGTGAGCCTTAAGTTTCAGGATTTTGATGTTGAGTTTGCCAAAGATCACCCTCAGACCTTGTCCATTCAGATTGCCTTACGTTCCCTGCTGATGGAAGATCTCCTGGAAAAGAAACCAGACTCAAAGTATAAGAACCTCATGGTGTCCCGTGGAGCACCCAAACCGTCCAATTTAGCACATAAGGAATATCTTTCACAGTCCTGTCCCTCAGTATCCAATGCAGAATATCCAGATATGCCACGGTCCCTCCCTTCCCATATGGAAGAAGCACCTAATGTCTTTCAGCTGTACCAAAGACCAGTTTGTGCCTCCCGTAAGAAGCAAAAAGAAGATGCTGAATCTGAGTATCCTCTGACTCCACCTCCTTCTCCATCAGCAGACAGATCCAAGTTGCCTTGTGGAAAAAGTAACTTTGATGATTCATTAGTTCATATCAATATATTTCTAGTGGATAGGAAACACCCTGAATTTTCCTCTCGCTATAACAAAATTAACCGTAGTGTAGATGTTGATTTTAATTGTCTAGATGTGTTAATAACTTTGCAAACTTGGGTAGTGATACTGGATTTCTTTGGGATTGGATCCACTGCTGATAACCATGCTATGAAGCCGCAGCCTGAAGATACTCAGCAGACAATCAAATCAGAAATAAATTCCTTGTCAGCTTCTCAAGCCCAAGAGCCTGTAAACACTAAGCTGGATCTAAAGGTATACTTGAGATGCAAAACAATAATTGGATTGTCTGTCATAAAACGTCTGGTTTATAGAAACTTAAGGTGACATTTACATCAAGTATTTTATATTCTAGTGGGGAGTGTACATAAATGCAGAAACAAAATGTGTGTAGATGTAGTTAAAAAAAAAAAAAGGAGTTATAGAAGGAGTTATAGAAAAGCAGAACATTTGCAAAGTGCTTGGCTCCCTTGCTCTGTGACCTCTTGAATGAAAAGGTTGCTTCAGTATTAAAGACCTAACATGCCACAATTGGCACTGTGCTACTGTGCTGTTATAGGTACTATGGAATTTATTTATGGAAAAAAAATGCTATCTTTTATAAACATATATCCATATATGTTCATACATCTATATGTATAAACATGTTTTTTGAAAAACACATTCTGTATGTGTATATTATATAGTCTTTGCCCAGAGGCCCTGCAGTCTTAATTTACATGTGACAAATCTTGAAAGAGAAGAAGATGAAGGTAACAGTGCTGGGATTTGTTCTTGGCCTGATGATTCTGAATTGCTTGGGAGACCCATTAATGGGCAAACAAGGCAGTAAAAATGTTGCTCTCCTTCAGTGTCTCCCGATCAGATAATTGTTTGCCATTCATGTGTAACAGTGCAATTGTCTTGAAAAAAAGCTGAACAAGATGTTCAGGCTCTGAAGTCATGTTGTTTCATACCAATTTGTTCCTGTTTTGTTTGACCAGGTCCATTCTTTGTCCTTAGTCCTGAATAAGGCAACCAGTGAGCTTGCTAAAGCCAGTGTGGCAAAACTTGCAGCTCACTTGGAAGTGATTGGTGAGTAGATTGAAGGGTTCAGGTTGTTTGCAGCTTAAAATAAGATGAGGTGTGCACTGGAATTATGATTTTAAATGTTTTTGTTTTGGTCCTCATTGGGTTTTTGCGTGTTTTTCTTGGGCACAATGCACATTCTCCTCCCACTGCTTCTTCCTCTGCTTTTTCAGGATTTGTTTTAAATCCTGGCATCCCTCCCAGTTGACACCTTTCATCATTTTAGCTGAGGTTGGCTGTGATTTTAATACTTCACTTTCACAGAGCAGAACAATACTTTTTATTACTGTTTTAGAGGAAAAAAAGGAGTTGCATCTAAGTTTCACAAATCAAAGTGGTGTGATCACATGATGTGTGTAAAGCCTAGGGTAATGTGTGGGTTAATATAATCTTTGTAGCAGAAAGATGGGATTTTCTTTGAACACGAGCTTTAATGTTTAATTGAATTGACTTACTTAATTACTCATAAGGAGGCTATCACACTAATAGAAACTTTAGGGATTTAGTAGCTGATCCGTGTTTGAGGATCCTGATTGTCTGCCCTTTGTTTTGCAGAGGGAGATTTAGCCTTGCAGGGAAGTATTGGAAGTCTGTCCTTAAGTGATCTTACAGCTCATGGAGAATTTTACCGAGAACGTTTCACTACAAGTGGTGAAGAAGCACTCATTTTCCAAATCTTTAAGTATGAATTTAAACTTCTTGTTACTCAATATTAGCTTGGTACTCCATTAACTTCCAACCCACCCCCTCAAAAAAAAAAAACGAAACAGAAGTCAAACAAACCCAGAAAACCCAAGCCCACAACTGTCAGGGCTGTGTGATTCTGCTTTGGCCTCTTGGGACTCAAGTGTGACTTAAAATATTTTCAGTCATAAACTTAAGATTTTAAACTTATCTTTGTCCTGCAATGTACAAAGAAATGGAAAAGTAGTTTTTTATTTCCCTTTAAAGCTGTTCTTGGAAATGTTTACATGATAGTTTGTTCCTACCTAAAACAGTTGTTTTTTAAGAGTTGGAAGAGGTTTTCACCTGATGAAATAGATTTTCTGTTGCTTCTTAATTTTGGAATTAGGGATTTGCTTTTGTCATAGTGTAAATTTGAATTTCTTTGTTTTGTTTAAAGCAATAGTTCTTATCCTGTGATGTTTCCTGGTTCTCCAGTTAATCAGATTAGAAATTATCCAAGTAATGTTACAGAATTAATTTCAAATATGACAGCATGCTGATTCAGAATTGAATGTACACATTATCCTGCAGTGGAGTGCTTACCTTAAAAGCCATGGTTCTGATATAAAATCACCAAAGGTCTAACTGGTATGCAGAGATTAAAGGTACATTCCAAATGTAGAATTTTCCTATTTGCTTAATTAAAACTCAGCAGCACTTAAATGTACAAAATTTAGAAGTTGTTAATACAAACCTGATTTTTCATGTCTGCAACTGAAATAGTGTTAATTACATGCTGTGAACATTAGTTAAATCCTCTGTATTACTATTTTGAATGCAGCAAAATGTCAAGTGCTGCTTGTAAAACGTATTGAAGACTGGTAAATTTTGCTTTGAACCCTTCTCACAGATATGGGAGGCCGGATCCACTGCTGCAGAGGGAGTGTGACATCCGTGTGACCCTGCGGATGGCCTCTGTCCAGTATGTGCACACCCAGCGCTTCCAGGCCGAGGTGGTGTCTTTCATCCAGCATTTTACTCAGCTCCAAGATGTCTTGGGGCGGCAGAGAGCAGCAATTGAAGGACAAACAGTATGTCTGGGCCTTTTTTCTGTTCTTTCCCAGCCTGTTTTTTGCTGTTGAAATGCAATATATAATTTACATTAATGCATCATCTCAAGCGAGTTGAAGTGGTGGGAGGTTTTAGAGTTTTGGTGGTGTTAGAGATTTCTCAGGCTCATCTTGTAGTCAAGAGACCTTAATTAGGACCATCCGGCTGCTGTTTGAAAGTGCAGAATACCGAATTGGCACATTACTTAAAACTTTGGCACCTGAATTCTGCAGAATGTGCTGGACAAAAGGGGTCAAGGTGTTATCTTGTCTTATTCTCCACTGTTCACCAGGTAATAATAATACCTGACTTAGGAGAGCCAAGTGAGAAGTTCTGTTCCACTCAGGTGTATGTCTCTGATTTAGTTCGATGGCTGGTAGGCTGAGAAAATCAGAACTTCTGCGTGGTAGAGTCTATCAATATAGAGATTATAGAGCATGATTGAGTATATCAATATAGAGAATATAGAGTACATCAAGATAGAGTATATCTATACTCTATATATAGAGTATATATAGAGTATATAGGGCATGATAGAGTGTTTCAGTAATCAGGACAGCCATAGACCACACGACCTAATGTGGGAGTAATTAATGTAGTCAATAGTCTTCATTTAATAGAAGCTTCTCATAATTGAGGGAAAGACAGTGAATATTTGGATATTAAAATGCTTCATTGTGCATCAGGTGGGAAGATTGAATCTGATTTTGAAACATCTATTCTAAATGATGGGGTTTTGCTTTTTGTAAATAATTTTTCTTAAGTAATTTGTTATGTAGTGAGCTAAGTAGTGTCTGTTCTGCCTCTTAGTTCAGGGGTGAAAGGATGTGTCACTCCTGAGGGCTGCATCTGTTGCACAGGTTTTTCCTGTTTGCATCATAATACTTTTTTAATGAGCCTTTATTCTCTGCCTAAAACAAGGGTTTGAGGGGGTTTTTTTTGGTTGCTTTGTTGTTGTTTTTGTTTGGTATAAACTCTTACCATATCTTAATTTTGTAAATCAAGGGATCATGATTTTGAGTTCAGTACTAATCAGTGGGAAATAATCACCTGCTTTCTGCAGCTTTGTAATTATTTTTTAAAGTGTATTTTTGCTCTTCCCAGGTGAGAGATAAAGCCCAGCGAGCTTCCCGAGTTCTTCTTGATATTGAAGCTGGGGCTCCTGTTCTGCTTATACCTGAGAGCTCCAAGTCTAACAGTCTTATTGTAGCTAATCTGGGAAAACTGAAAGTGAAGAACAGATTCCTGTTTGCAGGAATGCCGGGTACCTTTTCATTAAAGAACAAGGTAGGAACATTACGTCTTAATTTAGCACTTGTAGTTTTGCTAGTTCTTGTGCATTTTATTTCTAAATCAAAATTGTAAATTATTCTTACATTTTACTTTATATATTGACCTTATACTTCTAGTAATGAGAGTCTGTGGCAAATCTTACGGATTTGCCTTGCTGCTGATTGTGCTGTGCTGCCATTTCTGCCTTGGGCTTATTGTCTGAGGCATTGGGGCAGAGGGGAGATTGAACTGAGTGTTTTGAGGGAACAGAGGGAAGAAAGGCTGAACTCGCTCCAGCTGCTCTGGTGAGGAAGCAAGACCCAACTGGGTGCACACCTGAATGTGGGACCGGAACGGTCTTTCAGCTCACCCTGTTTGGTAACTCCAGCTCTTCACCACTCACCATTTCCACAGTGTGAGTGGCAGAAAACAGGGGGTCTGTGTTGGCTGAGACTTGCTCGAATGCACTGGAGAATAGAACTGGGTTTGGTTTTTTTTCTGCTCTCAGTGAAACTGAGTGTGTGTGGTTGCTTTGATGAGGTGAAACCTTGGGAAAGGTTTCCAGTGCTTCCACACGTGGCAAGGCACAGGACAGGAGTAGCTGGTGCTACAAAATTCGAGGTAAGGAAGATCCATCTTGGATGGCTTTCTATATCTGACCCATTCAACAAAGTAAAGAGTTTTCTGGGAACTTCCTAATTCCATTTTGAAGGGATTAGAAGTTAGATGGACTAAATTGCTGCAGTGGTTTTGTGGTGTGTCTATTGCCTTGATCTGATTTGTGTCCACCTGTGTTTTTGCTGTAAAGAAATAGTGGACTGTGATGTTGGGTTGTTTCCTATGCCATAGTGTGTTGATGTAAGTAAAGGTTTGTAAGCAGTAGACTCCTAAATGAATGTTATAAGTTAAAGAAAGTGTGCACAATAATTTTATTTCAGCCTAAAAATACTGTGTCATGTAGCACTGTAGAAATGTAGGTGTTTGAAATGGAATTAGGTGGGGTTTGGCATTTTTTTTGTTGCTTTTGTTTTCATTTTTCCTCTGTCCTATGTTTATTTTTGAGGATCGGATTTTACAAGGCAATGCATACAAGGATGCTGTTTTATTTGAGGTATTTCACATCTTTATAGCAGTGTTCAGGTGCTCCTCATTCATTCTAAAAAAGAGAAAGTATTCTTGTGGAATTTAGCACTTTAAAAAATTACTTCATTTATTAAAAATTATGTTTCTGTTCTAAAGATTTTGCTGAATTCTATAAGGATTGGATGTAAACTTTTTGTGGTGTGCTCTTTATGCATGTCTGAGGAGCTGCTAATTTGGATTTAATTGCATAAATTTATAGATTTATAGATGATGTGATGATTTTCCTTTGCATGTACTTTCCAGTCTTGTCTTTACAAGTATGAAGTTGAATGTTAATGTCCTCAAATTTTTTTTTCTTGAAATCCTTGATCATGATTGCAATTAATTTTTCCAATTTTTTTCTAATATTTAAAAACCGTGTAGGGTAAGAAAAAATTAACAATTAAAGTCCAAAAGAGAAGTTTATGGTAGGGATTGATGTGACATCAGAAGCTGGATACAGAAGGAAGGTGGGAAATGGTAGTAACAATACAGGAGTGAGGGGCAAAGTGAGCAATCTTGGAGTAAGAGGTGAGTAGATCACTAAAGATGATTGCTACCTGCATGTGGGACATGAAGTTCATTAACTGAAATCAGGACAGACGAATCCCAAAATGGACTTTGGAGTATACAGGTGGTATGTAAAGCTCTTCCACCAGACATATCACAGAGTGGTTGGGGCCATTCCATCACAGAAGGCTATCAGATTGGTCACGCAGGATTTTTGGGAAAAGAAATTCCTAATGTTTATGTGACTCTTTTCCTAGGGAGAGTTGTAGGTTTTTGATGCAAGACAGCTCATGAATTTCCACTGGATATGTGATGGTGGGGAGATGTCTAAAATGTTTTACATCAATATAAATGAGCTTTTCTTTTTTCACCCATGAGGAATTTACCACAAAGTGTAGGGATTTATCCAACCTTAAACTGCAGGAGAATTTTGGGACACATTTTGGTGTGACAACTGAAGTATTTGAAGTGCATAAAATGTGCATGTGTGGAAGTGTTAGTTCACATATTCTAATAAGATATGAAGTTGCTGACATGATCTTGCAGAAATAATGGCATATGTTATTTTCATCATCTCAAAAACAGCTTTAAATATTTAGCAGGCTTTATTCTGCAGAAATGTTAGTATCTTGATAGTTTTACCCCTCCATTTTGGTATTAATTTCATTTACACAAGAGTGTTTGTGTTTTATGCAAAACCCTCTGCTTTTGAATTAATTTCTCATTGAAAAGATTGCACAGCTTTTTGGGGAAGGTTGCTGAAGTAAACTTTTTTACAAAGAAAACGTTCTCATCTGCTGTTAAGGCTATAGGAGAAAAGTTTGGCCATCTTTCTGCAGCAGAAGATACTGGCAGTAACGTACTTAATTTTGNGTATACAGGTGGTATGTAAAGCTCTTCCACCAGACATATCACAGAGTGGTTGGGGCCATTCCATCACAGAAGGCTATCAGATTGGTCACGCAGGATTTTTGGGAAAAGAAATTCCTAATGTTTATGTGACTCTTTTCCTAGGGAGAGTTGTAGGTTTTTGATGCAAGACAGCTCATGAATTTCCACTGGATATGTGATGGTGGGGAGATGTCTAAAATGTTTTACATCAATATAAATGAGCTTTTCTTTTTTCACCCATGAGGAATTTACCACAAAGTGTAGGGATTTATCCAACCTTAAACTGCAGGAGAATTTTGGGACACATTTTGGTGTGACAACTGAAGTATTTGAAGTGCATAAAATGTGCATGTGTGGAAGTGTTAGTTCACATATTCTAATAAGATATGAAGTTGCTGACATGATCTTGCAGAAATAATGGCATATGTTATTTTCATCATCTCAAAAACAGCTTTAAATATTTAGCAGGCTTTATTCTGCAGAAATGTTAGTATCTTGATAGTTTTACCCCTCCATTTTGGTATTAATTTCATTTACACAAGAGTGTTTGTGTTTTATGCAAAACCCTCTGCTTTTGAATTAATTTCTCATTGAAAAGATTGCACAGCTTTTTGGGGAAGGTTGCTGAAGTAAACTTTTTTACAAAGAAAACGTTCTCATCTGCTGTTAAGGCTATAGGAGAAAAGTTTGGCCATCTTTCTGCAGCAGAAGATACTGGCAGTAACGTACTTAATTTTGACAGGAATTTGTCGCAGCTTGAACCTTGGTGCATTGGTTCCTTACAATTTAAATTAAAAATCTAATTTTAAAATTACAAAATTTCTTTCATTAGCAGGATTCAGTTCAGTTTTCCTCTCCTTTGGGAACCCCAAAACATAGCGTGAAGAAAACAAGTGCTGATGAGTCCAAAGTAGCAATGGAAGGATTGGTCATGAAAAAATCATCAGGAACAAACATTTCTAGGCTGAAGAATGAGCCTACAGTGAGCACATGGAGTAAGCAGCAAGGGCAGCCATCGAAGCTGCCTGTTGTCCCAAACCCTGAGAGCCCAGGTATGTGAGAGCAGTAGAAACTCCATGGAGCTTCTTTTGCCTTGTGAAATAGTACAGAGACATACTGCTTGTATCTTATGTGACACTGAAAAAGTATTAGGCTCTGGGTCTGAAGATTGTAGATTGGAGAAGAAATGACTTCTGAGCTTTAAGGCTGATTTTTGCAGCTTAAAGGATTAGGGAGTTGTAGTTCAGTTTCTGGAAGAACAGTCCTGCAAATTGGGTGTGTTTTGAGATGCATATTGCAGACATACAAGGAGTGTACTTGGACTCCTAATAAAGAATTTACATTTACCTGCAAATGAGCTTGGTATCTGGTAGTTACAGATACTGATGAGCATGAATAAAAAAAATTTAAAAATTGAATAAAATCGAGACAAAATTAAATTTATTTTTAAAAGTAAGCTGCATTAGTTTTGTACAGATTCTATTTTTCTTCCTTAATGTGTTATCTCCTGTGCACTTGCAGAGGATCACATCTGCCTCTTAGACTGCATTGTGGTTGATCTGCAGGACATGGATATCTTTGCTGCTGAAAGATACCAGAGAGAGTATTCCAAGGCTGTGGAAGATACCAGTGTGGATTTGAGCTTTCCATCCTACTTGGTGAGGCAGACAGGAGGGAGCCTGCTGACAGAACCCTTCAGACTGAAGTTAAAAGTAGAGAGAAACTTGGACAAGTGAGTTTAAACAGGGTCACTTTATGCTGTCACCTACAGCAGTGTTTTAGATGCCTTTTGTTGTGTCCTAAAGGTTTTGCCCTGCTGTGTTGGAGCTCCTGGAAACGCTGAGGTTTCCCCTCTGTTGCAGGGAGCTGAGTCACGCCGTCGCAGACATTTCAATCCACGGCAGCCTGTCCTCAGTGCACTGCTCTCTGGATCTGAACAAGTACAAACTGATCCGTGGGCTGCTGGAGAACAACCTTGGGGAGCCCATTGAGGAGTTCATGCGTCCCTATGACTTGCAGGATCCAAGAATTCTTGTAAGAGGATCTATGTGCAGCTGAAATTCTCTTGAAATGTCTGGGGGGTTTGCTGATTTTGTTGATGACAGTAATATTTTAAGAACAAAGAAGCTCTAGACTTCTAAATGGATTAATGGCCATTTTCAAGGTGAAGGCCACAGTGTTGTGAAATGTAGCATTTCCCCAGTAATGGTTAATGAAACTCTTTGGAGAAGGACACCACACAAAAACTGTTTGTATTTTTCTGAAATACAGTTTGATTCAGAGATGAAAGTTAAACAGATGCTCTGAAAAAGAATGTTGGTGTTTTCCACTTTCAGACAGTTTTGAGTGGAGAAGTGTATACTTCCATGTCATTCCTCATTGACATGGTTAATGTGAGCCTGGAACTGATGGATCCAAAGGGAAAAGATGGGTACAGCTCTTTAGCCAGGTATGAATGTTCTTCTCTTACTGAATACCTTATCCTAAATGCTATGTTTATGTGAGAGATACAGGACAAGAATTGAAATAATATGTGGAATTACAGTTTAATAATGCAGTGAAATGGAATTTCTTAATTAGAGTCCAAACTGAGAGTTTGAGCTGCTCTGAAAGATGAAAGAGAATGACACTGTTCAAACGATACTGTCTGTCTTTCCAGTTGTCCTTGAAATAACAGTCCAGTAATCAGTTGACTTGCCCAAAAGAAATAGTATTTTAATTAAGAAGGTGATATGAGGGAACGTTTAAAAAAGCACATTTCAGCTATGTTGGCTTGCTGTTTTTTTTTTAATCCAGAAGGGTTTTTATCAGTGGAAAATATTATCACACGTAGTATAGATCTATTTTCTATCTCTGTGACATGGGATATGATTTTAGTTGTTTTAGAAAATACCGAAATGAAAGATTTCAGCAGTGCGCCATACTTGCAAAATAAACTACTCCAAGGAATAAACTGTAAGTATCTTTGGCGTGTTGTTTTGCTTTTTATTCTCCCAGGTTTGATTTTAAGAAATCCAAGTTGCTTTTTGAAAGCTCTTCAAACGGAACAAAGTCTGTAAATCTGGTCTCTCATTCCATGATGGCCTTTGACACTCGTTATGCTGGACAGAAATATGCTACAGGCCCCCCAAATGTCTTCAGTTGCATCTTTCAGTCATCAAAGAACACCAGTAGCCCAGGAGCAATCCAGATTGAATTGCATTTCAGGTTGGTAATTCTGGGATTTGTTTGTTTTTAATAATGACATAATCAGGACTGTCCTGGTTTTAATGTACCTGTTATTATTGTAGATAAACTTGCTGGCATTGTATTTCAATCTGATGAATTTTTTGGGGTGATCAGTGGTACTTGATAGATTGAAATCTGCAGTTATTTATTCTCTGGAAGTTGTTGGATTTTTTCTTTTTGCTTGTTGCAGTAGAATTTAGGTTTGAATGTGTAACGGATCAGAGGAAGGTTTGAAATACTATTAAAATCAGTAGCGCTTAAAGCTTGATAAGTCTGGCCTACCACTTGTATGTGTGCATAAAACCAGTTTGTAGAATTTTTAATATAAGTTGCACAAAAGCTGTTTCCCAGCAGGTGTCACACGTGGTTTTCTGAGAGCATCAAATACAGACAGAAATGGCACCTCTTTCAAAAACAATCTCTGTATTCTCTTCTGTGTTCTATCCCACCCTGTTTGTTTTTTCTTATCTGTTTTGATCTAATTTAGTATTGAAATTACAAATATAAAGTATAATGTCAGTATTTACCTTATCAGCATGGTGTTTTTTTCAGGAATGTTAACTCACAAAAAAGAGGGTGAAGTGAGATGACTAGAGATGTTGCTTTCACTTCTGATCAGATTTGCTGACCAAGGTCAGCTTTCTCACTCTCATATAAGTATGATGCCCTCTGAAACAGTTGCAGGAATAATGTAGAAAAAAATTGTGGATTATTTTAGTCCAGTAGAAAATTTTGAAGACATTTGTTCATATAAACCAACCAAAGAAACTTGGCAATTGAGAGAAATTTTTTTTTTAAGATTTGGATGCTGCATTACAGTTTTAGGTACCTAAAAAATGTGTTCAGAAAGAAACCAACATTTCAATTTGAATAAAACTAAAATGGGATTTACTAAAAAATAAACCCTAAAAAAACCCCAGATGGTTTTCCCAGAACTGTTGAGTCAGTAGGTGCCTAGATCAGACGCAGTTAGTGAGTTTGCACAGTACAGCCTAATCTGGTTTATGAGTGAGAGTTTCAGGAATCTTCTTCCCAAGCGTTGTGCTTTTAAATTTCAGCTGCAGCAGCATGTGGTCTGTTTTTAGTGGTGAGAGCATCTTTGGCAGTAGATGTAAGGGCTGGCAGACCTCAGTGATAATGTTGTACTGGCTGGTGCCTCTTGAAATATCCTGGAGAGCCAGGGAGGGTTATAGGCTTTTGCTGTTGGAAGCAGCTCAGGCAGAGGCTGCTCCCCACTAAGGCACCACAGTTCTTTGGAGATTTTATAGTTCACAGCGTGCTGGATTGAAAATTGTTTCATGGTATTTAAGTACTTAGATGATTTTCCAGTTAGCATGATCAAATGTAACTGGTATTCCAGATCACGAAGCCAAACACTTTATCCCTCCTAGCCAGACCTTCAGAATGGGATGCTGGGAGCTGAGGCAGGCTGACATTTTTTCTGAATGACAAAGCAGCTTCCAGTGCTGCAGAATGCTGTCAGGGTGTGAGAGGAAATTCATGTCGTACCTCTTACCTTGGAGCCAGGTCTGAGTTTCACACACAGAATGTTAGGTTTGCTATCCAACAGACATAAAATGATAATAAAAAAAAAGGTTTTAAAATTTGAAATTTTGCAAATTATTATTGATAATGTTAGTGTGTTAAAAGAGCTTTTATGAATTTCCTGTTACGTAGTTTTTCAGTTCATTTCTTGTACCATTATGGCTTAGAATTTGTGTGGTTAAGATGTGTTGGGTTTCTGTGGGTACAGCCAATTGTTGAATTTCAATCCGTTTAAATATATATATATATATGTATGTATTTTAAAGGCCAGACAGTCTGTAAACTAAGTGTATCCCTATAAAATGCCACATAATTCTTACTAGACGCTGATAGTTTTCAGCATGATTTTAAATATCTGCAGGTTGTAAACTTCACTTGTGTGCTTCTCTCTTCTTAAAAGGTCCACTAAGGATTCCTCCAGTTTCACAGTTGTTCTGAACAATCTTCGTGTCTTCCTGATATTTGACTGGTTGTTTCTGGTTCATGACTTTTTATATACTCCTGGAGACACCAAAAAGCGGGAAAATCCCCATTCGTCCCGGCAGCGAACCTGCATCAGTGACACAACTGTAGTTCCTAAAACTGTGAAAAGTGGAGTAGTTACCAAACGTTCCTCTCTCCCTGTGACGGCAGAAAAGCAGCTGGAAGTCAAGGTCAATGTAACAGGTAAATGCACTCTTCTGCAGTGCTTTTGCAGGAGTTTTTCTTATTAAAAGCCATGTGCTGGTATAAAACCAGGTCTGTTAAAGGAAATCAAGAAACCTGCTGCAAATGCTGAGAGTACCTTAATGATATTGCCAACTGCCCTGTTTATTATTTGTCATTTTGTTTGGTTAAGGAACTGAATTTGTGGTTGTTGAAGACATGTCCTGCTTCGATACCAATGCGATTATTCTGAAGGGAACAACTGTTCTCACTTACAAGCCCAAGTTGTTAGATCGTCCTTTCTCTGGCAGTTTGTTTGGCATTGAGGTAAGAAAAATAAATGTGCTTCTGTAAAACATCTAAAATTAGAGGAGTTTGTGAAGATACTTTACTATAAATATATACACAAAAGGAATAGTCCACAGATGCTTTTTGAAGTTTGTTAGTTTCTCATCAAATGCTCTAATTTTACAGCAGTTTTAAGAATAGTTTTATATTGTTCCTGTTAAAACATTGTAAGACTTGACTGTAACCTCAAAATATTGCTTGTTCTTGCCAGGCCTGTTCTCTCAGTTCGTAATGTTTTAAAAATAATTTGCAACTTTTAGGTGTTTTCATGCCGGTTAGGAAATGAGCAAGAGACTGCACTGTCAATTATTGATCCAGTACAGATTCATATGGAACTTATTGGGAATTCTTCCTACCCGAGTGGTTCAGGACTGCTGGATGCTTTCAATAGTGAAGATTTCCCCCCTATTCTAGAGGTAATATTAAAGGCCTGGATAAAATGGTATGCAGTAGAGAATATTAGCAGAGATATTTTTATGCCCAAGGATTCAATAGAAGACTTCCAAATTCATAAGAAGAGAATAAGGTAACTTTTTTTCTGAAAAGGAAAAGAAACAAGCATGCAGAAAATGCTCTTAGTGGTAATGAAAGAGTAATTTATGGGATATGTTACAGAGTTTAGTAGTGGGGGAAAGAAGTAGGCTGATTATGTAGGCATGTTAGATAGTTAGTAATATCTGAAAGAAGATATTTTTCTATATTTTCTGTTTCTAATTGTTAGGACATATTAGAGGGGAATTATATTTAGAAACTTTTTTAACCATTATATCAAAGTAAAATTTCTTTTCCCTGAGAAGTAATGCTGTTGGTTGTTGGTAAATAACAACAAGTTTGATAATTTTATTATTGGATTTTTAAAACAGCATGGTGATCAGATTTTAACCCTAAATTTTTTCTTCTTCTGGAAAAGCTTCATTAATAGCTGAAGTATATAAGAAAAATGTGTAGAAAAAGGCAAGTGAATCTTATATTTTAATTTTTCATTTAGATTCAGTTGCAAGCACTGGATATCAGACTGTCCTACAATGATGTTCAACTCTTCCTGGCGATTGCAAAGTCAATTCCCCAACAGACAAGTGCAGCTCTGCCTGACTCGGCTGCCTCAAGTGCTGGGAATGCTGCTGATGTCTCCAGTTCAGCACTGGGGAATGAGGCCTCCTTGGCACATGAAACCAAAGATGGATCCAAACGTGTGCTGGATCCTGTTCTTGGTATGTTTTTCACTGTTGGAACGAAGCCCCTTTTTTATATCTAGAGGAGGTTTCTACAAGGTGAAGCTAATCAATATGCCTAACACAAAAAGATGTTGATATTGTCATGGTGTAAGACCCTTTGTTGGTTAGAACTGTTTAATGATGGCATTTTCCTGATGATATTATAAAAAACGTAAAAGTGGTGCTGAATCACGTGCTTTTTCTACAGTTGCAACCTTAAACAAACGTACAGATGTATCTTGATTTTAGAAATGAAAACAAGTAGATAACTGTCAAGGATTTATGCTTGCTTAACTGTTAATTCCAGAGGTCCAGCTGGCTCGCCTCCAGGAGCTGGGATTCAGTATGGAAGATTGTCGTAAAGCTCTTTTGATCTGCCAAGGTAACATCAGATATTCTTAGTAAGGGTTTGCACATTGTTCATCTAACCTTTATTGCAATTAATTAAAGCCCCTAGACTGTCAGGTGCTCTGCAGGAGCTCTGTTTCCTTCTTTAGAATGTCTTTGGCTCTGTATTGGCCTGTAATCTTAACCATTCTTCTTCCTGTTCTGCTACTGTGTAAAATCCACCCCCCAAGGATTCTTCCTTGCTCTTTGGGATGTCATATGTGGGGTGCTTGAGTGTATTGTTGTTTGGGAGTTTTAGTTGTGTTCAGGTTGGTGGACTAATTTCTTGCTATTATCCATCTCTTCCTCTTGAGAGCATGTGTTTTCATCTCTCCCTTTTAATATCATATTTCTCTATTTCTACATGCAGTACATGAAAAGAAGACCAGGCTTTAACACAAGTGATTCTCTTCCTTTAGCACTGTCATGCTTCCCACCTTATCTATAGGCATGCATAATGTTATAGATTTTTATTACATTTGCAAACTTCAAAACACATTTCTTACTCTTAGGAAATGCCAATGTCTTTATAATCTTCTCATATTTATGTTACAAAATAGAGCATATTCAAGGTGCTGTTGAGAATATTCTCTTAAGAGAGGGGGAATTAGTTTGCTTCTATATGTTTTTTACTAAGTGCATTTCATTGAGAAAGTAGATGATGATTGCTTGGTTAACTGTGGCTTTTATCTAAGGTGACTTGAAAAAAGCAGCAAGTTGGTTGTTTAAGAATGCTGAACCTCTGAAATCAGTTTCCCAGACCTCTTCTGGTCGAGATAGCCAGGGGATTGTGCCTTTCCAGTTCATCTCTGGAGTGGAAATAAAGGCAGAAAGTGTTTGCATCTGCTTTATAGATGACTGCATGGACTGTGATGTTCCCCTGGCTGAATTAACCTTTTCACGTGAGTATCTGGTTCTGCCTTGCATAAAAGGACTGTCAGTTCTGGGTGTGTTCAGCACCATGCTCTTGTTTGTCAGGACTTGTCAGATTTCAACTGACAGTGTCTTGGTGGTGGTTGTGGGGGATTTTGGATGTTCTTTTTTCTTTATTTCTGTTTGGTTTAAGTTTTGGTTTTAAGATTACAGTCTTTGTAGGGTTAAGATTCTGGTTTGCCCTTTTTACGTTACATGACAAATGGAATCTGTCCTGAACAGAATCCTAGGGAGGCTCCATATTGTAAGGTCTGCAAATGTTATTTGAAGAGTATTACGATAGGCTTTTTGTACCATTTCAGTTTATAAGACGAGACAAAACCTTCCATTGCTTACTTGACAGTTCACAAAATCAGGAAGCTTCATTGTTTTGTATTAGTTTAAATGTCACATGGGTTTTTTTCCCTCAGGTCTGAATTTTCTCCAACATTTGAGAACCAGCCCTGAAGGTTATGCTCATTTTACCCTCTCTGGAGATTATTACAACCGTGAGCTTTCAGGTGAAATACCCGGGGGGTTGTTGTTTTCTTATTTACGTTTAGGAAACAGCCTTTCCTACTACAGGAAATGCCTCTAAGGGAATGGGGAAAGGTTGACTTTTGGGACTGTGTGTATGTGAGACAGTGTGATCCTAGACAAGATACCTGATTTCAGACCAGTTGGAGGGATGTGGAAAGTAGAGATTTTGCTGCTATGAAAGGAGCACTCAAGTTTTCAGACGGAATTGCATAGAAAGGTTATTCGCCAAAACAAGGGTTTTATAACAAGCTGTCCCTGCATTCTCATCTCTCTTCTCTTGGACTATTTGGTGCATTCAGTTCATTACATTTTTCAGGAAGGAAAAGCATGTGAGAGCAGGTGATTAGGCTGAAGACAAAGGATTAACATAAGAAGACAATCACAATTTATATTTTAGATGTAAAAAACCAATTTAGGCCTCAATGCAAGCCAGATACTGACAAAAGAAGTAATCTAGTTGTGTGGGGTTTTTTAACTGAGAAACTAAATTTTCTGTTATATAATTGGTGACAAGCACTCAGGAATTATCTGTCAATAACAAGGTAATTTTTTTGTTTTTAAAAAATACTTTGTTTTTAAAAATATGTAGGGTGGTTTTTTTAAAAGCTTCTAGGTCTTTATCCTTTGAGATGCTGAATAATAGCCAATTTACATATAATTGTGTGAATGTCATTGTCAAAGCTATTTGAGAGAACTTAATTCCAGCTAGCTTAAATATAGAGCTGTAATTGCCTTCTAGTGCTTTAATTGGAATTAAGATATTTCTGCAAGACCCTACATATAGTATACACGGTCTAAGTGGAGGAGCTGGACCAAATTTGTAATAAGGTATTAAATTAAATCCATAGGTTTGCAGCTTCATCTTGAACACAGATTAAAAGTAAAGGACCTAATTATTAAAGTTTCATTATTAAATATGTAAAGAGCATTCCATGTGTGTAGCAGAGGTCATGGTTTGTGTTTCTCTCAGGCTGGGAGCCATTTATTGAGCCGTGGCCGTGTTCAGTGTCTTGGCAACAACAAGCTTCAAGCCGCCTCCACCCTTCCCGCCTGAAGCTGGAAGTGAAGGCCAAACCACGCCTGGATATAAACATCACCTCTGTTCTCATAGGTATGTGGGAATATTCCCTGAGAGCAGCACTCTACAGTCTGGTTTTCACTACTGAAAATGACAGACATCTCTAATTAAAGTGCTGTTGGCATCCTGTGGAGGGAGTGGGATTGGCTCAAGTCCCTCCATACTTCCCAGGATACTGTACCAGGTGTGTGTTTAGGCAGCCTGTGTTCTATCACATGTTATGAAAGTGTAAAGACATGAGCTGCATATTGTAGAGGTTAGTAGGAATTCTTTCTCTGATCATAGGAATTCCATCTAATTTGTATGTTATTTGAAATTTATTTTTAATCAGAAACAGGCTTTCATCTAAAGCTTTCCATACTTCACAGGGCTTAAAAATATTTTGATAAGCTCATAATTTTTCAGTACAGTGACAGATGTAGTGGGGAGCTACTCATTTCAGTTCTTCGGTCTCTGGGCACCTGAGCTGTCAGTTCCCATCTCTGGAAACCAAAATATGATGTTCATCATTAGCTCCAATTTCACGTGAGCTTCTGTGTTGTGGAGCTCTAATTGTGTGCATTTCCCAGGAATATTGTTGCTCATTCAGAATTGCTTGGTGGGCACAATAAAGAAAATGTCAACAGCTGAGATTGCAGATGTAACAGAAAAGCCTTCCTTGGTCCTTTCTCCCCCAAGGAGAACCTGGGGAGTTTGCAGAAAGAGGGGAGCCAAGGTGGCAGGAGAAGAAGCAAATCAATGATTCCTACGATTATGCTTTTTAAAACCAGTGATAACAAGTGGTGAGGCTGGTTTGTGATTAATATTGTGCCAGAGGACTCAGTTAGTGTCTTGATATTTATGCAGGAGTGTGCATGTGCCTCTTAAAAAGAAGCAAACCCCAAAACCCTGGGAAGTGCTTCTAACATGAAAATATTTAACGTTAATTGCCTTGGCAGGGAGAACTCTTAGATTGATACAGGAGTATCTTAAGAACATGAAATTCCACTGAAAGTTTTTTTTTTAAATAAAATCTTTGGGATATATTTGTTTTTTAAGACATTGCTGTGATTTTATGAGCTGTTGTTTGTCTTTAACTTATGTGACTCACAGAAAAAGTAGTGAAGTAAAACTTCTGCCATTGAAGTGGAGTAACTTGAGTGTGATGAATCTAACACACTTTTCAATGACTTTGTTTACTGCCACCTTGGAGACACTGGCTGTCTGTGCTTACATTCCTCTAGAGCAATACACATGTACCAAGCAGTCCTGGATGGAAGATTACTGTAAACAGGGCAAAGAAGTGAATGTAATCAGCTCAGAAGACTGGTTGGGTTCTTCGGTGGATCCCCCATGTTTTGGGCAGAGTATGTTGGTCATTAATCACACTTTATTTGAAACAGTCTTGACACACATGGTCATCTGTCTAATGTATTACAAACATAAGTATTTTGGCTTCACAGCATACAGTGATTTGTTAGAGATGTTTGGCCAAAAAAAAAAAAAAAAAGACAAAAACACTGTTTTCTGTTCAATTATGTTCAATTCTTTTAAAACACAAAGCTTTCTGGCTGCTTAGCTAGGAGTAAGAGCTTTGCACTGCTAGTTCTCCCTCCTTTCTGTCTGCCACACTCAGTTAATGAGTGACTCTCATGTCAAGGATTAAATCAGTGTGTTGAGTTTAGGCTATGTGCAGTTCAGAGAGGATCTTTTTCTTTCTGTACCCCAAAGACCTAAATAACTGACTTTCTGGAAAAAAATGCTGTTTTCTTTGTGAAATAATCACATGAGTGATAGTTCTTGACATGTGGCAGGTCTTTTCAGCTTATTTTTCTCCCAGAGTTCCTTCTGGAAGGGATTTTATCAATTCAAATGTCAGCTTAGTGCAAGCAAATGGGTAGAGACTCATAATTGCATGATGTGTATCTTCCCTTATGCATGCAGGGGAAGATCTACCTGTATTTGTGTGGGTTTTCTTACCTGCTAACTTTGTCTTTCCTGTCTGCCAGGCCTTCCTCTTGTCTACCTTAGAACTAGGAGTACAGCCAGTTTGACTAACCTAGAGCATCAGATCTATGCTAGAGGTACTGTACAGCACACAGACACCAAAAGGTGGTTTTTTTCTTTGAAAAGCTCTTGCACAATAAATACTGTGCTGTATGTGGGACTTGCTGATGGATTGGCCTCTATATTTAAAAATAATCAAAATCCAAAAAACCCTCAAGCCAAATAACATAACAGCTACTTTTCTTTTAGGCTGCTAAACTTAGTATTTTGTCCTGTCATTCTCTGGGTCCTTCAGGAAAAAACGGAGAAATGTAACCCCATGTAGGAAAACTGTCTTTGTGAGGAAGGTTATGGGAATTGTTGGCTGTTCAGTGTCTCTATTTTAGAGAGAAAGTACAGTGTGATTAAAAATAGCATAGTAATATCACAGCGTTTAATTTATATTCTAAAAATATCCGCCATTATGTTCAATATACATATTTATGCCTAATTTAGCATATTTAGGTACTTAAAACTTTCAGATGCCTTCAGAAGAACAGGCTGTTTTCAGTAAGCTTTAGGAAGTAAAGCATTCCTAATAAATAATTTGTTAATTTGTTTGGGTTCTATTTGACAGGATAGGTTTTGGGCAAAACCATGCAGTATAAAGTAAGATTTTTCTTTTTTTGACATTATGGGAGACAAACATAAATATATAGCCCTGTAAAAAAGTTACTGGATGGCAGAGCAGAAAGCTTCCTAGAAATCTACATCTGTTGCCTGTTCAAATGCCCCTTAGATGTATTTTCTCTGAGTTAAAAAAAAAACAGACAACAAAATGGACAACTTTGGATTTATGTTTCTTAAGTATTTTTCTGTTGTTTTTCTTTTTTCCCCAAAAATCAAACAAACAGCAAAACATCTAATATTTATTGCTTGGCTTTTAGTTGGGGTTGCAGCTAAATTACTGAATTAATTATGAAAAAATCCTGCTGGTAATGATAGTCTTCTTTTTTTCAGGCAGTAGTCAGATAACTCAACTTTTATATTTCTTTTGAAAATCAGGCCATAGTCCCAAAAATTCTTTTTTAAAAGTCTCCAAAGATAAATTGGCAATCGATTAAACACCAGAGTAAAAGTTCATTCGGCTTCTGGTCTAATTTTGTAGAACCTGGGCTAGCCAAAAAATGATATAAAGTGAAACTCAACACTAAAAACATGTATTTGCTCTTGGCAAAAATCAGAGCTTTGATTTTCAAGGATTTCATCTTTTTGCTATTTAATTGGAAAGAACTTTATCTGTAAGCTTTAAGTCTCCATGGACAACATGAGGGTACATAGGGGTTTGTTGATTTGAAAGAAAGTTGTCTGTCGTCATCAGTAACACCTTCAAAAACTTTCCTGCCCTCCCAACATCACCCCTGCTTGCCTCTGGAAACCGTTTGGAGTGACTTCAGGTCTGGGGAAGAGATTTCTGTCTTAGCTTTTCTTTAAGCAGCTGATTTATTGTGTGTGCCTTCTTTCCACTACTCTCACACCAAAGATGTGTGTATTGAGGTAGCAGCCATTTATCTTCCTTTTCAAGTAAATTGCTGGACTCGGACAGGGGTTTTTCTCTGTCCAAACACAGTAAGTATTGTCACAGATTTCATGCACTGCAGTGTGGAAGATGAGAGTAACACTTGTTGTGCCTGTTAGAAATTTGTGCTTGAAAAAAAGTCAAATGTGGGAGGTGAAGTATCATCTTCTGGCATATTGCTGTCCCAACAGGTTAACAAAACCAGATTGCCTTTGGTTGCACTCGAATTATTTTCCATATTTTAGTAGGCTTTATCCTGTATTGGGAAATATTTCTATTTGTTCAGGCTTTGAGAATAAAAGTCCCATTTAAAGGGGGTACTGGCTAACCCTGTATTTGTCACATTAAATACAGCATGAATCTTAAAATTAAGTGAATGTGCCTTTAGTATTTCATGAGCATTTGGATATATATAAAAGAATACTGATCATGCTTGGGTTTTTAGTTAGATTTTCTACATGTTAGGTGTAACTGGAGGCATAGTATTTTACAAGACTTGATAAAAACAAACAAAAGAACATATAGATTAAGCTCAGTTCCAAGGGGGGTTGATGTAGGGGAAGAATGTCTGTTTGCTTTGTACCATTCCTGTAGGAATTACTAATTGTAAAAACTTTGTAAGTAATCTGATGTCCTGTTTCTTTGTTTTTCTTTAGTTAGTGCAGGTTGTGGTTCTCCAGTCATTGTATCTCATCCCACATCAGCATCTGATGAATGTTTCTCATGGGCATTCAGACAAGTCTGTGTTCTGTTTTGTAGCTGAAATGAAGACCCCAAAGCGCAGGCAGCCGTTTGTCCCCTTTGCTCTGAGGAATCACACTGGGTGCACTCTCTGGTTTGCCACCCTGACTACGACCCCAACCCGGTAAGGAGCTCTTGGGGGATCACTTCAGACATATTTGCCTGGCTCCCCTTCCATGTCAGCCAGACCCTGTTGTTTTCAGGGCTTTTGTTTTGCAGAGACATGTAGGCAACTCCCAGTTTTACTCAGTTAAGAGCCTCTTCTTTGACACTGAAATAGTTTTATTATTAAACAAAAAAGATTTTTTTTTTCAAGAGACCCAGCAAAATGTGGAAACCAGTCACATACATTTATGGTGTGAATGTGTTCACTGCAGGACTGAGGCAGATTAAAAAGCACTTGTAACTTGAAGTAGTCAGTTTGTAAAATGCTGTGATTCTCTTCACAGCGCTGCGCTGTCTCACAGTGGGAGTCCAGGTGTTGTTCCTGAGGAAAATGGGACGTTGCTGGATGATGCCCATAACGTCAGTGAATGGCAAGAGGTTATCACTGGGGAAGAGGTTCCGTTTGAGTTCGAAGCCAGAGGGAAGCTCAGACACAGGTGAAGGGACCAGGCCATGAGATGTTCTGACAGTCTCGTATATGGAACACACAGGTTCATAGTTGTGAGGTGAAGGGACCAGGCCATGAGATGTTCTGACAGTCTCGTATATGGAACACACAGGTTCATAGTTGTGAGGGCACTGGCAGGTGTCACATTAGAAGTGGATTTCTTCAAAATCTTCTGTTAATGTTTAGTGTTTATTTTTAATACTATAGTATAGAGTGAAATTATAATATCTCTGGTGAAGCAGCAACTGTTGCTATTGGTGGCAGCTATTCCTATATCTGAGTTGGATCATTATAAGCTTTTAGAATGACTTGGGTGCCCCAGTTACGAATCAATGTCCTTTATTGTAAAGGACTGTTGGGGCAGTGTTGGTTGTTATCAGAGGTAAGAACTAGAACTTGTTAACAAATATGTAGCATGCCTTTTTTTTTGTGATATAGTTACGTGTCTGTGTGTTCCTTGGGGAAGGTGCAGTAATTAGACATAAAATCAGGTCCATCTATCCATGAAATGGAAAAACTCTCGAGACTTTTTAATGCCTCACTGAGATTCTTTTATCAGAATCCAGAGGATGTTTGTAGTTTGAACTGTTTGGTGTTTACTCTGTATAATAATGCTTAGTAGTAATTTAACTTGATCTAACCTGGTAGGCACACACATGATCTAAGGATTCATCAATTGCAAGTGAGAGTAAATGGCTGGGAAGAAGTGAGTCCAGTGTCTGTAGACAAAGTTGGAACATTCTTCCGATATGCTGCACCAGATAAGAACTCCTCCTCTTCTACTGTAAGTTCTGATTTTGAGAGTTTTAAAAGAATATGTCATGTAAGAGTAATGATGTCTACCAGATTTTGATCTCAAAGCATCTGTTGTATGAGATTGTCCTCTTTCCAGTTAGCCTGGGTTGGGAGAGCTTGGAGATGCTGGGTTCCTGAGTGGCAATACTGTGTAACCAAACCACAGCCAGAGCAGTCAGCAGTTAATCTGTGCTTGGCAGGCAGAGCTTCCAGTGACAGAATGAATGTATTAGTGACAGGCCATGCATTCGTGGAGACTGAGCTTTAAATTAGCCCAGCATTTCAGCAGCTACTTTTATTTCTTTTATTGCAGGAATGCTTTTCATGTATTTAATTTGCTTAAAATAAACAACAATGGCTATTTCCTGTAAGCCTAGAGATTGTTTTTGAAGTATGTGGCTCTGTAGACAAAATATACTTGTCATGAAGGGAAAATGCAGTTATAATAATCAGCAGGCTGGCATTTCGTGGAGGCTCACTGGTAAGAACGGTCTTGTGGATTTCAAGACTAGCTAAGTTTAGAGACTAACTACTGAGACTAGCTAGTTGTTGAGCACTGAACGAATAGGAGGTTGAGATCTTGTTGATATAAAACAGAATTAAATTTGATTTGATACTGCTGACAAGAGCCAGTGGTCTCTTACTTGAATTGTTTCTGATGTTTTTATATTGAAGCATAAAAAGGATCATCTCTCTGTAACTTGAATATTGAAGGAAAAGGATGCAAATTAATGAGAATTGGTGTCCAGCAACATTTCCTGTAGATTTTTTCTTTACAATAAAACCTCCTTAAGCTTCATTTCTTTGCAAAGCAGTATTACAAACAGGCTTCGCTAATCTAGTTCTGACATGGTTCCAAGCTGCATTGAAGATCAGAAACACAACGTGATGAAAGTTTATTCTTCTGTAGTAAAGTTTTGTATTAAAGCTGAGAGCAGTATCTTAAAAGTTGAACTACTTTAACCTTCTTGTTTACTTTCCTCCCAGCTTGGAAGCCCAATAAGTAGAACAAATATAATACATCCACAAGTCTATGTGAGTATATATTTTCGTTCTTTTGAGAGCTACTTAAATAAGAGTAGGGTAACTCTACGAGTGAACTGGCTTTTCCATCCTTCTATCACCTTTTCAATAGAAAGGAAACAAAATTTAAGCAAACAAAATGCACTTTCAAATCAGAACAAATACTTATGACTTACCATTCCTCACCAGTATAAATGTTTGACAAATGGGTCTTAAATTCCAGTATGTGAATTCTAGCATGTAAACGCATATTAAACGTTGTTTTCAGGATCAAAGTGGCGATGTCTTTGTGTAATGAACAAGGTAAAACACAACAGTAGAAGGGCAGCTGTGAGTGAAGAAAGCATGAATATTTAAAGAAAGCTCTACCTTATTTTTCAGTTTTGACAGATAGGAGTGATGAGTGACTGGTAATTATATGAGTCTTAGACTTCAAACTACATGGATTTATTAAATAATATAATAGCAAGATGATGTGTAAAGATCATCTCTTAGGATCTGTATTGCTCTTATTTGAACTTGCATCATTTTGAGAAAGATAACAGTTAGTGATATGTGGAATTGCTTTTTCATAATTTTACTGTGCTTCGAGGAGCAAAAAAAGCACCATTAAAGCACCATTATGAAACTATTTATACACCTTATGAGTTGCACAGGGTTGGACTCAGTTGGCAAGTTTTTCTCCAGCAGTTAGTGCTTCATAAGGGAGGTGTCCCTCTTCTAGATATATTCATTACCTGAGCTTTTTAATGCTTTTAAATATCTTCCAGTTTTCTTCGTTGCCTCCAGTTCGTGTGGTGTTTGAAGTTACCATGGAGGGGAGCGCCCGGAAGGTGATAACAGTGCGCTCAGCCTTGATGGTGAAGAACAAGCTGGAAACTCCAATGGAGCTGCGACTGGACAGTCCTTCTGCCCCTGACAGTAAGTGCTGTAAACTCCTGTGACCCGTATTCCTATAGCAGTCCCTATATACTATGGGGAGTTCAGCTTTCTCCCCAAGAAGATTCACCACCATCTGTAATGTTTCACACCAGAATAGACCTCCCTGGACAGGAAATGTGTCATGTTAAGAAGAAAACAGCCAGCAAGATGAACTAGAGAGCCAAGTAGGATTTTTGGTTGTTATTCAGATAAACAGGGAAAGCTGAGACTCTGTAAAGACTAAATCTTATTTCTGTATGTAGCAAAGTTGTCTGTTATAGCAGCAGTCTAGAAGGTTTTGGTGTTACCGTGCAAAGGTTTGGAGTAGAAATGTAATGATATGCTGATAATGTACCCAAAATGTTTGTAGAATGAGGTTTTTTGAAACAAGCATTTTCACTAAAGAATTTGAATACCAGCAAGTTTTTAGGCTGTTTCATATTTACACGCTGACATTAGTCTGCTGCCAGATTGTTAATAGAGCTGAAAATAACAGGTTGGTGTTTGAAACATGAATGAAGCAGGAAGTGATTTATATTAAAATTAAACGTGTGGCCTTAAAAATTTGGGACTTACTACTTCAAAATTTTACTGTTTCCAGTAAAGGGGCCTCTTTTGATATGTGTGATTTCTTCTCTGGTTGCAGAGCCTGTAGTCCTTCCAGCAGTTATGCCAGGAGATTCCTTTGCTATTCCATTACATCTCACATCCTGGCGTTTGCAAGCCAGGCCCAAAGGAATGGGAGTGTTCTTCTGTAAGGCTCCGATTCACTGGACTAATGTCCAGAAGGCAGCAGAGGTGTGCAGCAGCAAGAGAGAGTGTCATTCCATGGAGTCTGAAAACAGCCGGTTCTTCAGGTAATTAAAGCCTAGTTCTTTTTCTGTAAGCTCTGATAAATAAAATCCTGTGAAAGTAAATAACAGAAAAGAAAATGCTTAGAAAAGAAAAGGCTTAGAGATGAAAGCTGCTGCAGTTTAGTGGGATGTTTTATTGGGTCTGTTGAATGGTAAGAAAGTGGTGAAGTATAGCTGCTCTGTTTCTGCAGGGCTCCTTGAAGCCCCTCTGACAGTGCTGTTAAACCTCTGAGAATACAAAGCGCACTATGAATATTTATTGTTAAAAAAGAGAAAGTTAGAAAATAGAATGTGAACTTACATTAAATTAACTACTCTGTCTCACTGAGGGTAATGAGGGGTTTGCCAAAAGAGTGTTCACAAATACTCATTCTTTATCCTCAATGTCCTGTGCTTGGTTCTGAGGCCAAAAATTCTCTGCATAGTGAGGACTTAATGGAATTTTGTAGTTTTCTGATATGGTTGCTTTGGGGTTGCTCTGAATTTAGGAAATCCTAGGATAAGGATTATGGAAGTTGTGTCAGGAAATGACCTTTGCACACTGTATAGTTATTGCTTTGTGTCATTTTCATAGTTCATTTCCTAATACGCTGTTTCTGAATGTATCACAAGGAGGAAAATAAACAAATTATTTAAAATGAAAGTTTACCAACTCAATTTTTTACCTTAACTAATGAAAAACTGAAGTGTCAAGTGGTCAGACCAAGGATATATCTACTGGGAAGAAGGACACATTCAGCATTTATGTTTAAGTACATGATTATAGTTTACTTCAATAGTTAAAAATCTCTTTTTAGTAGTAGTAAAGAACATGTTTTTGCAAGTTTATGAAAGTTGGTTTTAAAGGTGGTAATCTCTAATAGCCATTTTCTGTTAGGTCTCTGAATAGACCAATTTTTGGGGAACTAATTTAAGTCTTTGGTTAAAATGAGAAAACTCATGTTGTCTTAATGTCAGACATAAATACAAAATACCTTATAATAAGCTGCAAAGTGATTATGTGGAGAACAACTCTAAATACTGTTTTTCTTGTCAATCCTGAAGTTAGAGCATCTTTGAGGACTTAGTGCAATACAGGAAGACAGAGTTTAATTGTTGTGTCAAATTCATTGATTTCTCATGTGTGTCGGCATTCCCAGGTTTTGTGTGGCTATAAAGAAAGAAAATTACCCAGATTACATGCCTTCCAGCATATTCTCTGACAGTGCTAAGCAGATTTTCAGGCAGCCTGGGCATACCATTTATCTCCTGCCAACGGTGGTAATCTGCAACCTGCTGCCTTGTGAGCTGGAATTCTACGTGAAGGGTTTGCCCATCAGTGGGACACTGAAGCCTGGCAAAGAGGCTGCCTTGCACACGGCTGACACAGCCCAGAACATTGAGCTCGGTAAGGCTCTCACTCAGGGACCATTTGCTGCTCCTCTCTGTACCTCCAGGGAACTTGTTTCTGCAAGGAACTATGGCACAGAATGGAAAAATAGAAAGCATTTAAATGATGGTTTCATTGGGTTGCAGGGCTTCTTATTTTTAATAAGGAAGTGAACACATTGGAAAAAAACCAACCCAATATTGCCATCATTCCCCCAAATCTGTCAGCTGTCACTTAGGATGTTCCTTGTTCAGCTCTTGTTTTCCTGAGAGTGGAAACTGGAGAGAACAGTGGCAAAGAGGGGAATAAATCACGTAAGTTCCTAATGTTTTGGGTGGTTTTGCTGTTTTCTTTCTGACAGAAATAATTGCTGTTGAGAGTATGTATTGAGTTATTCAGCACTGGTTAGACCTGTAATGCCTAAAGCAATAATTAGCCCTAATCAGGGTCCCTTACAGAACTTGTTTTGCTGTTTGTGACTTAAATTGGGGCATTTCTTCATGAGGTCAGAGTTTACCATACTGGGCATATTTAAAAGTTGATCAGGGTGAGCTCTATGAAATATTCAGGAAGATCAAGTTACATGAAACACCAACTTCAGTGCTTATCAAGAAGTCATATTTGTGTGGGTGATGTTTTATTTTGCTCTGCTTTGTTTTGTTTCATAGGGGTATTGCTAGAAAACTTCCCAATCTGCAAAGAGTTGTTGATTCCTCCTGGGACACAAAACTACATGGTGCGGATGCGATTGTACGATGTCAATAAGCGGCTGCTAAATCTCACCATACGGATTGTGTGTCGTGCTGAAGGCTCTCTAAAAATACTAATTTCAGCTCCATATTGGTTAATCAACAAAACAGGCAAGTTTTGTTGTAATCATGAAGTCGGAAATAAGGATTTCCTGTAGTATTTTGAGCTGCTTTCTAGCCAAATAAAGCTTTTGAACACTATTTAAGAGGAATAAAGGTTGCAGGAATTTATATTTTTAGTAGTGCCAGCAGCTACTGTTTGATGCATGTTACAGGAGATAACTTAGCCATTGGGTTGCTGTATTACAGATTTTCAAACATGAGCTATTGTACCTCTAAATAAATCAACATAGATTAGATTACTGTTAAAATCAATATAGATTAGATCACTGTTAAACTTTGTGGTTTTCAAAGACTGAAATACCTTGAGAAGGCAACGGGTTTGAATTGCAGCGAGTCTATGTCAACTTCCACAGGCACTTTCAGGTCTGCATGGGCCAGTCTCATGATCTGCAGCTGTGAGCAGCTGTTTTAAGCAGGTTAGATGAAAAACTAGATGGAGAATTCACGCACAGTAATGGCTAATACTACAACAACAAAAATATTTGGAGTTGTTCCTTAATTTGAAATTTTTACCATTCTCATTTTAATTTGTACAAAGGTGATGTGTAGTTTAACACTCTTTTCTTCTGTGTTCACTTAAAGGATTGCCACTTATCTTCAGACAAGATAATGCAAAAACAGATGCAGCTGGTCAATTTGAAGAGCATGAGCTTGCTAGAAGCCTCAGCCCACTGCTGTTCTGTTACGCTGATAAAGAACAGCCAAACTTGTAAGTGAGAAGGGCAATCAGGAGGAACGTCACAAAGATGAAAATATTAAGATGACCTCTTAAATTATTACGTTTCTTAATACTGTATTGAGCATATTGGATTCTTAGACATTTCCTACTGAAAGCTCCTTGGTTGGCCAATTCTGTTGTGTCTCAATTTATTCCAAATTTTTTTTTTTTAATTCAAAGATAAAAGACACACAAATGCTGTCATGATTAATCAGTCTGGAAATTGCCAAGCTTTTTACAGGACATGGCCATTGACACCTTACCAATGCGTTGAAAGGGCTTATAGCAGAAATGCAGAGTGAGTCACTCAGTAAGAGATTTATCATGGCTTCAAATGCTTTTATATCCAGACACACATGTTCTTTTTCTATCTGGGCATGTGTTTGATCACCAGCACCATGTTGCTACCTGATCCTTCCTTTAAATGAGTAAATCTTTGTGTTTTCTTCTTACCCTTAGTTGCACAATGAGGGTTGGAAAAGGAATCCATCCTGAAGGTATGCCTGGCTGGTGCCAGGGTTTCTCCCTGGATGGTGGGAGTGGTGTCAGAGCCCTTAAGGTGATCCAGCATGGGAACCGGCCAGGCCTCATCTACAACATTGGTAGGTGGTGATGGGAACATCTGAAAATCCTGTGGAACTCTTGGTGATATACAATGTCAGTGACACCAGAAAGAGAACAATTGCAGCAGAGAAACGTATCTTCTTAAAGGCTTTTGAGGGTCCAGAGAAAATCATTAAACAAAAGATAATATTCTAAGTATTTTTATATATTTGTTTTAAATTTTATTAGCTTAAAAATTAGTTTGCAGTTATTTTTAATTTTACATTTCATCATTGAGTGTTAATAACGACATTATCAAACTGTTCTGTCTGCTTCTGTGTTTTTATTCCCCTTGTATGTTAATTCCAAGTACATTTTAAATCCCATGACATTACTCTCATTATTTTGAGTGTCTGTGTACTGTAACTGTTCAGCTATGTGCTGCGTCTGTGGGTTTGCTTAGCAGTGCCTGCATAGGCTGATGTGCAGGAGTGCAGCTTCTGGAGTCCTTGTGCTCCTGGTGTACATAAAGTACAAGCAGCTTTTGGTTTTAAATTAAATGAGAGTCTGAAAGTTACTCCACAGTGATTTTTGAGGAATTTTTCATATGTGTAAAAGTGAAATAATTACTTGCATCGATGTACTTGTGATTGGGAATTGTTTTGGGTTTTTTTATCTTCAGTTATCTTCACTATCTAAGTTGTACTTGAGAAATAGAGGATAACAGATGTCATAAAGTTGCATTTACTATTTAAAATGATCTTCCAATGCAAGGCAGTGGTATGGCACAAACAGTGCATGTCAGGAACCCAAGAAATAACTTGTGTTCTCTGAAATACATTGTGGCAACTGTCTTTTTCTTGTGTAAATAATAGCTTTATTTTCACCTTGTTTTTATTACTAGGTATTGATGTTAAAAAAGGCAGAGGCCGTTATATTGACACCTGCATGGTCACCTTTGCTCCCCGGTACCTGTTAGACAATAAATCAAGCTACAAACTGGCCTTCGTTCAGCGGGAATTTGCCAGAGGTCGGGTAAGAAGCTTCCTGGTGATGACTTTTTAGTACAGTATTGTACTTAGTCACAGAAACTGCTCACCAAGAAGAGCAGGCATTGTTCTTTAAAATATTGTTGGCTGATTATGAGGATCTTTCTCATTATTCCAATAACAGCATCCACCTGACAGAAGAATGGCTGTGTTTGTATCTGAGAGGTGTATAGGTTAATAGTGGATTTTTCAGTGCTGGGATTATTTACCAATTATTTACCAATTTCTGTTCCTAGGGAACATCCAATCCTGACGGCTACATCTCCACCCTCCCTGGTTCCAGTGTTGTGTTCCACTGGCCACGGAATGATTATGATCAGCTGTTGTGTGTGAGGCTGATGGATGTCCCAAACTGCATTTGGTCCGGGGGCTTTGAGGTCAACAAGAACAATTCGTTCCACATTAATATGAGGTAGCTGTGACCTATAAATCTTCCGCAGCTGCTGTGTTTTGATAGAAGCAGCTGTTTTACACTGCAGATAATGCAGATCAGAAGTTTACCTGTCTTGTACTGTGTTCTTTTTTAGGGACACCCTGGGAAAATGTTACTTCTTAAGAGTAGAAATTACCCTTCAAGGAGCCACGTACCGCATTGCGTTCAGTGACACCGACCAGTTACCGCCACCTTTCCGCATTGACAATTTTTCTAAGGTAAAAGAACTGAACCCCTTATTTTTTCCCTTTACTATTTTTAGTAAAAAAAGTAGAAGTTCTTCTGTATTTATTAGAAGTGGGAGCTGACTAACTTTTGTCATGAAATAAACATTATTGTCTGTGTATTTGTCTTTAATAATTGTAATTTTTTGAAGTTCTGGTAAAAATTGGTACTACGCAGCTGCTTAATCTTTTCAAATAATAGTGGTAACATTGTGGCTTTCATGAGTGCTTTAAAAGTCTTACAAGGAAGAGAAGTATTACCAGTGAGAATGCTGGTATTTAATCTGTTCTAGTCTCATAATTTAGATTAGCAGGGTTTGAGATACTGCCATGGGACTGCAGACATTTTAAACCACAGATGACAGATAAAAGCAAAGATGCTGTTTCTCATCCCTTTAAGACTCTCTTTTAATTGAGACCTGAATGGAAGACTATACATATGAAATGATTGGGGGGGAAAAAAGAAGTGATCTGAACATGTTTCAGTCATCAACTCCTAGTAAATGAGCAAATGATAGCAAAGTCTGTGTGATGAACAATTTCTGTATGAACAAACTCCTCCTTCCTGACTGTTACAGGTCCCAGTTATGTTTAAGCAGCACGGGGTGGTGGAGCCCAGGCTGTCCACTGAGGTGAAGCCCATGACCTCTCTGAATTATGCATGGGATGAGCCGGTCCTGCCTCCCTTCATCATGCTGACAGTGAAAGGAGCAGGCTCCTCAGAAGTTGTCTGCTGCATGAATGACTTCCAAGATAGCAAACAGCTTTACTATGAAAACTTCATCTATATTGCTGCTACATATACTTTCTCAGGGTAATTCTTTATAGTTGTTGATGGAAATATTTTTAATGTTCACATTAAGCTTTAATTAATTAATATCAAATTATTATTCTCTTAGTGGTTGCCATTCAAGAGTTTTTCACATGGAGTTAAACGTCTGTCTACCTTGTAGCTAGCAGAAGAAATGCCAAATTCAGAAGTTGTCTGGCTGTTGGTAATTTGTGTGTTTTACCTCATTGGGACATAGTACTTTTGCTTTAGAGGTGCAGCTTGACACTGTTTATTCTGTCACACAGTGAGAAGGATTTAGCATCTGGCATCCACTGTGACCCCATTATGTGGTCTCGGAAGAGTCGGGATGTTTGGGGTCCTCTCTGGGCACTTAATTTCCTTTGTTGTATAAAGGACACTTTACCACAAGTCACACCTATCTACAAACACGGCTGTGAGATTAAGCTGGCACTAGTTCATGTGCTACTGAAAACAGCTCTGGGAGATTGATACAGGACTTTGTTACTTTCCTCAATATGAGGTAGAAAACTGTCTTTGTAATTCATCTGTTTTGCCTGTGAAGTTCTGAGCTCTGGTGAGAAATCAAAGCCCCGTTTAAGAATGTGCTCAAGTTACCAGCTTGCCCTGGTAATTCCTAACAAGAGGGGAAAAAACCCCGATATAAATGTTAGTCTGATGGGCTGTATTGGAAGTGTAAACTTCCAGTTTGAATTTTGGTGCAGATCTAATTCACTCTACAAAAGAAACTGCTACTATGAATGAACATGATGCTGATCTCTTGGTGTTCCAGGTTACAGGAGCCAAGTGTAAGAGCAGTTACTTCAAATAAGGATGCTGCAAATTCAGAGCTTGTCCTTGATGTTTCTCCAAAGACTCAACGAGTTTTGCTGAAGAAGAAGGTACCAGGAGACACTTGACTATTTTTTTGTACTACTGTTGCTGTGTGCTGAAGTAAAATCAAATGCTTGAGAGTAGGAGAACATTTAAAAAAAAAGTTCTAACTTTTAAAGGGTAGAGAGAAACTGCAAAGTGATGGGTTATTTTGAATTGTGGTGGTGCTTCTGTATAAGCCTTTTATTGGGGTAAAGGTGACAGAAAAGGGAATTGGAATAAAGTAGTAAGGAAGGTTGTAAATGCCTCCAAGACAACTGAATGTGGTAGTTGTGTGTTGGATATTCTCATGAAGTTACAAGGTAGGGCATGCTTCCTTTTCAGGAGCTTTGTAAGCCAAGTCATCTGTTTCTGCAGCTTTTAAGAAATAGAAACTGTGTTTAAATATTGCTGAGTTTAACAAACAGCTTGTAAATGCAGCTCTGCATCTAGCTGCTGTTATGTATCCATTGAATATCAGAGTTCAATCAGAAGTCTTTATCCAAACTAGTTCCTAATTTTAATTCAGAGCTCTGAAGTTAAATATATGCAAGTCAATCCAAGAATTATAATTCAAAGCCTCTGATAGCAAAACAGAACAAAAATGCTTGCTCTGTATTATATTTAAATGTTGAATTTTTTTGCAACAGGAGCCAGGTAAGCGATCCCAGCTCTGGAGGATGACGGACACAGGAATGCTTTGCCATGAAGGTTCTTCAGTTCCTCATAACCCCCACAAACCTTCTCCTCGCTCCGAGGACTCCAGTATGATTTTAGATATCGCAGGCCTGGCAGCTGTCACAGATAACAGGTATTGAAATACAGTTCCTCAGGAAACTGATGGGGGTTTCTAACTGTGTCTTTGCAAACATACTTAATATGATATTCTCTGAATATGGAAAGACATCATTCTGAAGGCATGTGAAAGAGCTGGATTTTACCTGGTTTTATAAACAAACCTCATGCTCACCTGTATGACTTGGAAATACTTTTAAAAGCATGGCTGATGCCTTTTCAGCAGGTGACTGTAGACAGAGCACTTCAGAAGAGAGATTAGAAAAATGAGCTGGGGCAAAATAAATGTTCAGCATTAACCCAGGTGCAGAGTAAAAGTGCCAAGGTGCATCCTCTGAGCACTGGGGTGTCCCCTGCAGGTATGAGCCCCTGATGCTGAGAAGGCCGGATCGGCGGCGCAGCACGACCCAGACGTGGAGCTTTCGGGATGGGAAGCTGACCTGTGGTATCCATGGACTTGTTGTCCAGGTCAGTACTGATTATATGTTGAACCTGTTTTGTTTGTTGCTGATGGAGATGACGGAGTCATTTGGGCTTAGTATTGAAATGAACTAAAAGCTTCATGAAGCAAATTCAGAATACGGAGCAAAGCAAACTTGTGCAAACAGCTTATGTCTTAAGTTTATATTTGAATGTTCTTATTAATTTCAAATAAGTAAAGATCTTGCACTATTAATTAGAAATTAGAAAAGTATTTTAGTTAGTACCCTGATATTGCATTGATCATTTCGTGATCAAATTACTGCAGCTTAGTAAGTAACTACTTGAAGCATTCAAAAAAGCTCTGTATTGCTGTCTTTAGGTGTTGACTCAGTAAGGATTTACAATATGCAGGTCCAGGGTTCGTCTTTTAAAAAGCTTCCTATTGTCTTTGAAAACTCTTCAGGAAGGACTTTCCAATGTCCCTTGATGATGTGATAGCTTCAGTTTTAAATGTGCAGTGGGAATACTTAATTCCCACTTAACTATCCATTACCCACCTAATTATCAGTTACTTAATTATCGATCTTGGCTGTTTCTTTTAGCTGCCACCTGATTAAATATTAGTTACCAGAAACTTCAGTAATATCAAGTAAAATGCTCTGGATTGCCCTTCTTTTAATTCTGAAGAATAAGGAGAGGAAAGTAAAATACAATTTTAAATTAATATATGTGAATAGTTATCTGAAGTATTTACCTATCACTTAATTACTTAATTTTCTTTCCTTACTCTTTTTTCTTTCTTCAGGCAAAGGGAGGAATACAGGGTCTTCATGATGGAGCTGAAGTTGTTCTAGGTCCTGATACCTCACTTGAACTTTTGGGGCCAGTTCCACCTGAACAGCAGTTCACAAACCAAAAGATGAGGCCTGGCTCAGGAGTACTGGCTGTGAGAGTCATCCCGGATGGGCCAACTAGAGTTCTGCAGGTGACAGTCCTTCATTAACTAGAATCTAGTTCATTATTTGCTTATACTGGAAATACTCTTTTTCTGTATTACATCTTTAAATCCTTATGAAAAACTGCCTGTATAATGACATGAAGGGGGCAGGAATATCATAAGCCAGAAATAGTTACTACAAAAGTTTTCCTTGTCCTTATTTTTTTAAAAAGATAATTTTATAAGGTAGGACAATGTAGCTGTTATTTATATATACAAAAGGGATCATTGTAGTAATTTATTTGTTTGCAGATAACTGATTTTAACCAACGTAGAAATGATCGTTCATTCAGTGAAGGAGAAGAACTTCCAGTTACAGAACAAGATCTGCGAAAGTTCAAAAATCCAGATACAGAGCAGGAATTAGAAGTAAGATATGACAACTAGTACTTGTCTTTTTTTTTTCGTTTTCCTTTCTAGATTTAAGGAGGGGGGTGATGGTCAGTAACTTCTCGTGAGGATGACCTCATGTTGTGAACTTGTAGATTTTCCTGCTACAACTTCTCATTCTTAGAATTTGGGTTAATATCCCTTAACCTTCGTGATTCTAAGACTAATTGTCAATGAGCTGCTCAGTCTCTCTGGAGTTGATCCTAAAAAAACAACTTCTTTGCAGAAATGTGTATTTGATATCACAGGTTTTCTCAGTGTTGGTTTGTTAGTGGTGGTTTTTTTCCCTTTTTTTTCTCAGGTGCTTGTGAAACTGGAAGGTGGAATAGGATTGTCTTTGGTCAACAAAGTCCCTGAAGAGCTTGTGTTTGCAAGCCTCACCAGAATTAATGTCCACTACACTCAGCTCTCGACCAGTCAGGTGCTAGAGCTCAGTGTACATGATATACAGGTATTTGCCATTTTGAAACAAATTCATTTATTCATGGGTCTTCTTCAGTTTTTTGAGTCATTATAGGTTTGAAAAATGTTAAGAGCTGTGTGACTGAGATTTTAATTCCTAAATATCACTGGAGTTTCAATTCTGTTTTCTGTCCACTGTGTAGGTGGACAACCAACTTATTGGCACCACACGGCCTTTTATGCTCTTTCTGACGCCCAGGATGAGTGAGAATGAGCCTCTGGACCCTGGGCCTGCTGTGCAAGTCAATGCCATGAAATTTCCCAGTAAAAGTGCACTGACTGATATATACAAGGTAAACCACAATGTTTTGTTTGTGCAACATAGGTATTATTTTGCTATACTTTGCATAGGTATTTACTTTCCTGTTCTTAATTTTTACTTGTAATCTGAATTCAGTGGTTTGTGAAATACACTTTGTTGAATCAGTTCTGAAGCTCAAAGGACACAGTGTCCACCTTCTCGTGTTTGCGGTGTTTAAAGCTACAGCACAGTGATGAACAGGGTAATAAATATGTTTAAAAATAGAAAAAATCAGTCCAGACCCCTGTCTGTCCATGTCTGTGACCTTATTTTTCAAGGTAGTTATTCTCTCCTGAGAATTGTAGCACAGTGAACCAGAATATCTATGTTTTGCTCTTCAGGAGTTGAGTACAAGGTTATAAATTCTCTCTGATAAGCTGTTATCTTGCTACATAAACCCTGTTCTGTGCACTGCAGCCTTTTGGAAACGGTTATAAATTTATCCACCAACTGTGGTATGTATTGTGAGAGCAAAACTGAGTTGGTTGTCAAGACTTACTTTCTCACTTGGTGTCTTCAGGCATGTATTTTAACTCTGTTTTGAAAAGCAGCTGATTCCAGTGTTGGAAATGCAGCTAAGATTTTGAAGTGTTAGGATTCGGTAATAAAGCACAACACCTTCCAGAAAATTGAAATAATCATCACTAGTTGTAGATAACTTGAAGTGAAGAAAGCTACCAAAGACATTTTGAAGGTGGGAGTCTTGCTACAAATCCACTAAAGTGAAAATATTCCACTGAAATAGAGCACGTTGTCCTTTTTAATAGCTTACATGGATTATATTTCTGGTGTTAATGCTGTAAACTGAGACTTGTTTATTTCTGTAGCATCTGATGATCACTGCCCGAAAGTTCACAGTTCAAATTGAGGAGAAACTACTTCTGAAGCTGTTGAGTTTCTTTGGCTACGACCAATCAGAATCAGGTGTGGTATAAAATTGCATAGCCCAGATTTACAGTGTACAGAAATATTATGATCTTTGCATATAAAATAAGTAGAAAACACCAGCACACTCTTGGCTGTTTGGAGCCTCCCACTCTTGAACAGAGCTGGAAATGCCTCAGTGGCCCCTGTGAAGCTGTTCATGGATGTTGTGCTTGTTGGAGAGCTCAGGTGATGGCCCAAGTACAGCCTGGCTCTGGAAGGAGTTCAGTATTTGTTTTCAGTTCCTGTATCTGGATTCATCTAAATTGGGATAAAAGAAATTGTGTTATTAATTTAGCAAGCCACTTTGTTTAGTGATTTGTTTAGTTTGTTTATTTAACCCACGGCTAGAAGTGGGATCTGTGTTAATTTGTTCCTTGGGCAGTTCCTCTTGCTTCACTGCAAGAAAATTCTGTCTGACCTTTGTTGTGGCATCCATACCCCTGGTTTTAATTGTAGTGTAAGTTTTCTTTCATTCAGTGAGGCAAGACAGACCTTTTCAATCTTCTGATCTCATAGATGCTGTTCTAATCCTCCTATTTTAGTGTTTATCTGTGCTTTGGAAACTTTATGAAATGTTTGTTTTGGAGTGGCAATTGAAAATGTCACTTCTATTATGCAGTAGCCTGTGTACTGTTACATAATAACTATCACAAGAAAAGAACTGTTTTTGGCATGATTCCAAATGGGACCAAGCCTACAAATGATGCTCCAGAGTTCTGTCTTGCTAATCCACACACTATCCTCTGAATTGTCTCTGGAAAAATAACAGTATTGCATTTCACAGAGGACTTACAAACATAGATCTCTAGTGATGAGGAAGAAGTAAAAATTTTGAGTCTTGCTCTTAGCCTTTTAACTAATCTGCCCTTTGTTCTGGTTTCCCCTGTTGCTTTTGCTATTTTTTTTTCCTTACTGTACATTATTTGTAGTTTATCCACTGATGCTGATGTCATCCAAGATTCAGACAAAAATAATTTTCTCATTTACAGTCAGCATGTTTTATTGTTCATAAGTCTGAGTTCATGAGACTTGGTCTTTGAGAGACTTTGAGATCTTTCATCTTTCCCCTGCTTCCTGACACCACCCAGGTGCTCTTACAAATAACATGAGCCTGTTAATGTCGACCGAATTTGAGTCACTCTCCATGTAAATTGATTTCTTGGATGTCTTCCATGTAGGCATTTTGTCCATTGTGTAGTGAATAACTGAAAGCCTTCTTTGTACATTATATTCTTAGTTGAGTGTGTAAGGAATTATAGAGAAAGTAGAGAGAGGAAAACAGACTGTAAGATCACAACTGCACAGTAGGAACATTGCATGGTCATGTGTTATCTCCTTGTTTCTGTGTGGTGATAAAGATAAATTAGAAGTGAGATTAAAAGCTCACATAACAGGTTTTAGAGATGCAGAGCAATCTGACAAAAATTCTTGAGCCTCAGAGGTCAACTTCATGTCACAAGGCATGAGTAATTTTGCTGGCTACACCAGCAGTCACACATACTTTTTATTTGTACAGAGGATTGTTAACTCTTAACAGCATGTGCATTCCTAACCCCGTATGTATTTATCTTTAATTGGTTCTGATTCATGTGTTTTGTCTGGATGCAGAGGTTGAAAAGTATGATGAGAACCTCCATGAGAAGGTTGTTGAACAAGGTGGAGGACAAAAACGATACTACTTTGAAAATCTGAAAATCAGTGTGCCTCAAATCAAGTTGAGTGTCTTCACTTCCAACAAGCTCCCTTTGGATCTCAAGGTACACCAGTGCATTCTCAGAGTGGGTTTCCAGTAAAGAGAAAGAAAAGGGAACAGAAGCTTTAAGTTAATACTCTTTAGTTTCCATTTACTTTTGCATTATCTAAGTTACAAATAATAGAAGTTTCAGCAACTTCTGACATTTAATTAGCATAATTTCCAGTCTCTTCTGTAATAGTCCTTAATTTTTGTAATTTCAGTTGAAGCACAGCCAACTGGACCTAATGACTCACTGCTTTACAATGGACCTTAGTTGCAATAATGGAAGTGTAAAGAGCTTAAAGGAAATTGCTATCATAAAATAAGAAGTTATTCAATTTAGAGAACAGAAATACAGGACAACTCTGAGTGTTTTCATGCAGAAGAATGTTGTTTCATTGGAATTGGAGAATTTGCATGAGCACTGTGCAATATGGTCAAAATTAAAGTAAAGTGAGATTGAATATGACCTTAAAATAGGTGGGAAGTCTGGTCTTTTTCATATGGTCATAAATCTGGCACAGTTGGTAAGTGAACCAGGGATTCCAGATACAGCAAGAACACAGTCTCATCCAGTGTTCCCAAATCGCGTGTTAGGACACACGATTCCTGGACACAATAAAGTGGCAGCAGTCAGTTGCCACTTCAATAATTATTAGTTTAACATTTCAGTCAGAAATATTTCCGTTCTCACTCAGCTAATACAACTGCTTTCCTCCAAGGTGGGAGAGCTGAAACAAAACCAACCAACCAAACCATGAAAAACCCTCCCTGCTCTGGAGGAACTGAGCTGCTGCCTTTTGAAAAAACCAAAACTGAGACATCAGCTGGGCTTTTATGTCCTTGATATTAAGGATATCATGATGAGCAAGCTTCTAAAGACGTTTAGTTTTGCGTAATGAATGTGTGTCATGGAGTCTTACCAAGATGATCCAGAAGATCACCAGTCCTGCATTCTTGTATAGCTTTTACCAAACCCTTGTGCAGAGGACAGTTCAATAGCTAGCTGGGATATTCCTTGCCTGGGATATTCCTAGCCGTAATATTCCTTATCCGTGATATTCCTTACCACTAAATAATAGCAGCATAAATAATAGTCCTGAATATGTGTTTGCACTTTAGCTTCTACACAAAACCCCTCATAATTCCATTGGCTGAAATGCAGACTGAGGAAGCAGAGCTAGTGGTGAATGCCTTTAAGAGCCCAGCACTGTGCACTGTTCTGTTTGGATTTCCTACCACCCTTGGTATAGGATTGCACATGGATCCATCTTGGCAGCCGCCTGCAGTGTTCTCAAGAGAAAACTTGGCGTATACATTTTCCCCATAATGTTAACAGTCCCTGCATATTCTGTATATTGACTTGCACAGAAAGAGTTCCATTCAGTTCTGTAGCACAGGAAAGTTCAGGGTAGGAGGGAGGGAATAATCACCGTAGAGCCTTTGTGGAAGTTTTTCTAACTACCTCTAATGTTTCTGGCTTGGACTTGGCTGTCTCATAATTTGGTGTAGACAGATTATTTTTGTTAGGTACCAGTATTAACAAAGTTGCCTTTCATAATATCTGATAGTTAAACAGGAAATTACTTCCTACCCAAGTGAATAATGAGGAGTACTCTGGTTGGTCATCCATTTACTGAAAAAATAAATAGGTCTTTTCTTACTCTCAAACTTAGACCTGTAACTTGCCTTAATTGCCTGCAGATGGCACAAAAACTCGTGTTCCCTATACCAGGCAGCTTTGGTGATTAATGTGTAAAGATATAACATCAGTGTGAGGCTTCTTGCCTTCTTTAGAGTGTCTGATGTTGGTGAGTGTACAGATGCCATTATCAAGACCTGAAGAAGACTCTTACTGTTTCAAAAAATTAGGTTTTTTACAATTTTTTTTTCAAAATTATTTTATTCATGTGTGTGTATATTTAGATGTATAGCTTGTCCACCTTAAATGTGGTTTTTTATGTATAAATTGTACAAGGTACAGATGGCCTATGAGCTAATTACAATCTTAGTTTTCTTCCTTGCAAAATAATGGGAAAAGCTAGTTTAAAGAATTTCTGTACACCATATAATGTTAAGATATGAGCCTCAGGCTTACAGGAAATTGTGTATGTTATTTCAGCTCATCCTGACATTTAATCCCTTCACAGAAGATCAGCAGGGTGGAAAATAGCCAGTTTTGTCAAGGAGATTCATTTAGGGTTGGTTTAATTGAACATTAGAACAGTATAGCAAAGTAATATATGGAATCTTAGACACATCTTGGTTTGAAATATTCCTATCAAGTGTGGGAAACAGATTGCGTTGGGAAGCTTAGTGACTCTTGAGTTACTGAAGAAATGCAGTGCTAAGAAGTGATCAATACTTACAATTAAAAGATTTGTGGGCGATTGGTCTCTCTATCAAAGTGTCCACACTGCAGTGGTAGAGAACTCCAGCAGCTTCAGAGAATTTTGGTTTGTTACCCATTTAAAGGTAAATTCACTTGGATGCTCTGAATGAGCAGCAGAGAGAAGAATTACAATGGCAATATCTTTTATTTACTCAGGCATTGAAAAGCACACTGGGATTCCCTCTGATCCGATTTGAAGATGCTGTGATTAATCTGGATCCTTTCACTCGGGTCCATCCATATGAAACTCAGGAGTTCATCATTAATGACATTCTGAAACACTTCCAGGAGGTCAGTGTGATGGAGATTATGTTGTGGCAAAGGTTGAACTTCTCTTGGTTGAGGAGTTCTCCACCGAGGATATGGGAACTCTTTCCTGACTATTCCTGTTAGTGCCGTGTTGCTTCTTTAGTATATGGAGAAGTAGTATCCCAGAAGAATTCTAAGAATACACTGCATTTTAAGATTAAACTGTCGTTAATTTTACTGGTATTTGTGTGTTGATTTTTCCAGTAAACCTACCTGGGTTGGCAGAAGCTTCTGTTGTGGGTGGGATGGTTTTTTTTTCCATCAACCTTGCTGCTGTTAATGTGATCCATAAGAAATACTTCATTCTTCCTCTTGATTTTATAGGAGCTGCTGAGTCAGGCAGCAAGGATTCTAGGGTCTGTGGATTTCCTTGGCAACCCTATGGGTCTATTGAATGATGTTTCAGAAGGTGTTACTGGACTTATAAAGTACGGCAATGTGGGTGGTCTCATCAGAAATGTCACTCATGGAGTATCAAACTCTGCTGCAAAGGTAAAAATTGTGATATTAAAGTTTGCTATAACAATAAGCAAAAAATAGGCAAGAAGTCAAATAGAACCATTAACCGTGCTTAAATTGCTTTATGTCCTGTTTGTTTTGTAAAAATGGTGTTTGAAGTGTAGATTTTGTTTTTCTTAAATGCTTTTTATACATCCCAGGGATGCCGGAAACAGGAGTTAGTAGACCACTCAAAACCCTATTATTGCTGTACAGATACTTGCAGGTTGAATCAACAGTTAACCAAAATGAGAAATAATTTGCTCCTACATACAAATGAACAAAGCTGTGTTAAATTATGTATATGATCTACATAGAGAGAGAGAGAGAGCACTAGAGAAAGGTGCAATATTTAAGGGGTTATTTAGTATAACAGGAGTTGTTAGCTGTTATTTTTGAGAAGTGATTAAGCTGTTGTGAATAGCAATTATGCTGACTCTTGAGCTTTGGGGGGTTTTGTGCCACATAGCAACAAACTTACGGAATTTCTAGATTGCTTTGTATTTATCTGTCATTTACATCTAAAGTCTCTGCATGGTGAACATTCTTTTGTCCTTCCTGATAACAACTGAGAGAATTCAGTTATATCAGTGAAAATTACTGTATTTAGTGACCAAGAGAGGGATGATCTGAGGCGGGAGTTAGAAATAGGAAGCGGTTTGGATCATGGTTGATGCCGTACTTGATACTGAGCAAACATATGTTCTTGAAATGTTTTATTACGTACATGTTGTGTCAGCACAACCCTTCATGGGTACAACGGCAGTAATGCTTTTTTGATACAAGGACGTGTTGCTAAGTTTGGGTTTGTGAAAATTCTTTACTTTCTATTATTTTCATTTTCCAAGGGAGTAACTTTGTACATGCGTATTGTCATGGTTCATCCTTTAACAACCTTTCCCACTTATTTGTGTACAAAGAAATCTGCTTTTTCCCCTCCTTACTGGAAAAAGGTGATTCAGAAGATTCAGAGTCTGTATAATTACGGAGAGCTCAAGACTAACATTATCAAACCTAGACCATCATCAAGTGCAGAGCTGGGTCTGACCCAGAGAGCTGAGCCATGAGGAAAGATGACATGCACATTCTCTGTCATAATTATCATGTTTGCATCATTAGTCTCTTTTGCACAATTTCAAGAAATTCAAGCAAAATACCATGTTGATATTCCCGTCTTAGTCTCCTAGTCGGTGGTTCTATAATTCTCAGCACTGCAAATACAAGCTGATCCAGGCAGTCTGGTAGAAGACTTGCTGAGCTTCTGGAAGGCAGCTGTATCTGTCTGCAAATGAGTACTGTTGTCCATGCTTTCTCCTCGTGGTTGTAGTCTCTGGTGACCCTTCCACTCCACCCAATAGAGTATGTTTCTTTAGAGTTTCCTTTCTATAAAGTGTTGTTTCCTCATCGCAGTCACATCTGCAGCAACAGTCTCATAAATCTTCCTTTAAAAGGCACGAGCCTTCCTCTGTTTCCCACAAGGGCAAGGTCATTCCTTGAACTTTGGAGTCATTTGTAACCAAGGGGTTTGTGAAGGAAGATTTTCAAAGGCAGAAGGGCAGCTGGATGCTGAACTCGTTTCAAAATTCAACAGGAGCTGAGTGACTACTTCCCATTTATACCTTTGAAAATCACCCCATGTACCATTTATCTGTCTTTCCAGGTATTTTTTTTCTTTCTCCTTGATAGATCAGAAATGTCTCTGTGATGCAAGTCTCACACAGTTCCCTTTCCAAAGCTTTTTATGTGGTTTATGTATTTGTCCTTTTGGAACAAGGAGAGAAACCCACAATTTAAGAAGGCTTAGTAGTACATTGTGGAGCTCCTTGATGAGTCCTCCTTCCGAAGATTGAATCTTAATTCTGATGCATAGAAGACAGTGGTAAAAAAGGCTCAAATAATCAGGTTGAATTATTCCTTTTGTCTTGCACTGCTTTCAGGCATTTAAATCTGCTCGAAAACTAAGCCAGGAATGTCCATACGATAAAAAAATTGGCATTTCAAGTACAGCTCGTGATCTGTTGTGTACATGGTGCAGCATAGAACTTTGTCTTTTACTTTCTGTTTTGCCTTGTGTGTGCCTTATGAGTGTGTCTAAGACGTGAAGTATTGGTAAAGAAAATTATGTGGAGAGAAAAAACAATGAGTTAGTCAAGAGAAACAAAACTGAAACAATAGGTCATTTTCATCTTGCTGTTGGTGCTCTGGAAAGGTATTTTTAAGTATATTTTCACTGCATAAATTTTCACCTGATTCAGCTGTGCCATGGAAGGCTCTTGTCTTTGCAGCTTATTCTGTGGATCTGGTAATTAAAGGAGCTAAAACTAGAGGAACCTGTGTCCTGCACAGGCACTGAGGGTTGGGAAAAATCTCCATTTTGGTTTTTTGAGTACCTGACTTACGAAGTGTCTAAAATAAAAATCTATCCTAGATTTTAAGATGAGTTAGCTATTAAGGTGTGAGTAGATAGATAAACGAAGAGTAATACCATAATCATGGCTTTTAAAGCAATGCTGCTCAACTGAATCAAGAAGTAAGCTATTGGAGTTGTATCTGGTTTTGTTATTTTATTGCTTTTCTGTTTTATAGTTGTGCTGATTATCCCTGTAATGGCTTTTCCATGCATTTCAGAGCATGCAGTGGGTAATGCCTTCTTTCAAGTGGAGAGCTGCAGTGTATTTAAATTGGCACAAACCCTTAGGTTAAATAAAGTTCACTACAGACAGTTTTGTAGTTTTTATCCCTTGGAGACTCCAAGTTCTGTATTTTAAAAAGTTCTTTGATCCTAAATATAGACACCTGAGGGAATTTCATTCCCTCTGAATGGAGCCTTCTATAGTTGCCATAGGCGTAGAAATGTCTCACATTCTTGGCATCCACACTTTTTTTATTTCCCCCGTTAGGCATGATAGAACTAAATCCTAAATTGTTCCTGTTTCAGATGTGTTTCAATTAGAAATGAATATTGAATACTGAATTAGCAGCTGAACAAAACTGTTCTGTAGCTTGTGTTCTCCAAATGGAAAAGTAAGTGTGGTTGTATCTATTACTGGCAAATAGGTGTTGTGCTGACATAGTGAAATTCCTGGTGGTAAAGGATTGAAAAGATTCACAGCTTGTCAATACTGTATTTAATGTGCCTGATTTCTTTGTACCTCTACCATGAATTCTCTTATCTTTTAGGAATTATGAGCACATAGTAGTGTCGCTGTTATGACTCTGAGGTTAGGATATAGGATGGAAATAATTGGTGTGTCCTTCCGTTCCTCTTGAGAAAAACAATTTAATGAACTTAATGAAAGAGCTTGATTTTCATATTGAACTTTGAAGTTTCCAGTTTAATTAGGCTTCTTAAGGAAAGGTAAACCATTGGTCACAGCTGCATTTCCCTGTTAGGTTTTTCGGAAGCATGCAGGGTTCTGAGAGACAGGCTTCCTTCGAGAAGCAGGCACCTGAGATGCCAAAACTTCCCCAGAGGGGAGTTGCAACAAATTGCATTTGAGTGTTTGTTTTCTTTTATGGCTGATGAACCTTTCTGCCCTGGACTTTCACTCCATCCATTTATTTCAGCTGAGTTCAGACTGATGGCAGAGGTACTTAGGTGCTTAACAGAGATAGGACAAGATGTGAGGTGTTAGAACTGGGTAAGAAAACTTTAGGACTAGTAAGGATGCAAATACTGCTCCAGGTGAGTGTTTGGCATGGAGGCATTTGTAGAACAGGAGCATGAAAGCAACAGAAAGGGAAATGGGAGTTTTAACCCTCCTTGTAAGATAAATCAAAGCAGAATCTCAAGTGGTTGGCAGTGGCAGGAAAATAAAGATAACTGAATGGAAAATAAAGAGGAAGTAATAAAGGGATTATTTAGAAACAAATCTTGAACAAGTGTTTGACTCACATGAATGTTAACTTTAACAAAGTTGGCAGTGAATGCAAAGAGAAGTGGCTGTAGCAGAGCACAGAAGGAAGGTGCAGTTTGAGCAGGCTCTACCCAAAAACAGACAGAAAGGTTTCTAAAACAATCAAAGCCGATGGTTCCCTTTTGTTTAAAGTTTCTTAGTTCATGTAACCAACCACTCCTCTTTGATACCATTCAGAAGCAAGAACAACTGCCATTCTCCTATTTCTGGAGTCACTGCAGTTCAGCTCTAGCTTCATTAGCTCAAAATGCCAAGGAAGTAGCTGAAAATAAAATAATATCTTGGTGTCAGGGAACTTCTAACAAAAGCCTTTGTATATGAAGCCTGAGAAAGAAAGACATGGTGGTGTTTTCCTCAGAAGAGTCTTAAACAGAATCATCAAGTGATGCTGTAGAAAGGTCATGGTGGTGTTTGGGTGCTGAGTTTGCTGAGTTTCCTACCATTCTATATTTTCATGATTTTTGTTTGATTCTCTGCTCTTCTCCTTAACTCCTAAGAGCAGAATGTGTGTGGTTACTGTCAGTCTCACTGGATAAAGGTGAGGAAGGTTGGAATACATGTCATCTTTCTGGGCAATTTTACAGTTTAGAATTAGGGTTTTCCTTCAGGAAAGCTGGTGTTCGTCCCTTACAAAGGGTAGTTGAGGTATTGAAGTAGTGGGATTTAGCAGCATTTACAAGTGATTAATACAGTTTGGGTCAAATGTAGCTTTTTCTGTGTTTTCTTCAGTGTAATCTTCTCCAGTGTAGCGTAGAGGCTCCTGCAGCCTATCCAGGTGGCACTGCAGATCATCTTCAGTTTAACTTGCATTTCATCCACAGATAAGCACCTCATGTGCAGGTTTGAAAGAGCAGTGAGAATCTGTTTCAAAATGTGCAGATTATGAGATGGAAAGCAGTTGAAATTCCCAGGCAGAAATGTTGAGTACTGGAGGAACATTACAGATGAGGCCATTTCCCCATTTCCTGCCAGTTTGAAAAGACAGCAAGTTTTATGGCCAATTAGTGGCAATCAAAAGCCATGGAAAGTGTCAGTTTTAATGTGCAGAACATCTGGTATCTGTAATTAATATATCTGAAAGAGGTTTTGGGACAAAGGATCATCTTTGAGAAGTTTGAAGTATTATTTTGTTCTTCCTGGTTTTCATTTGTACCATGGGATAAAATGTGTCTGGCCAGCATCCAGGTTGAAAGTTTTCTTCTCAGCTTGGGTTAAATTCAGCCTTTCTTTTACAAAGCTTCTTGCACAAAGTGAACACACTTCACTCCATTGTATTTTTATGTGGAGAAATGGGCATGGGTAGGTTGGACAGAAATGGTGACATATTCTGTGAGAAGAACTGGTTTGATGCGGACTTGACATCCTACATGTGTCCCATTCAGAAGCAAATTGGTGGCAGCTTTGAATGAGGCTTACCCAGGAGAAACTGCTCAGTTGATAATGAGAGTCCTGCAACAATGCAGCAACTGCACACATGGAGATGCACAGCTGGATAGAGGAATGTACAGGTGACCATTTGACAGTTGAAAAAAAGAGGGATTAGAGAGCTTTCAGTTTTACACCTGCTCTAGAGCTTCATTTCGAAGGGGTTTACCAGCTGATTTTCCTGGAAAATAAAATGGACTATTCCTGTTTTTGCTGACTCATTGGAGAATTCAGTGAGCAAAGGAGAATTTAAAATGAGGTATGCAAAGAGTTGCCAAGTCATAAACTGTGACACTGGAAATAAGCATTTATCATAGATGAAATGAAATTTAGTTTTAACCTGCAGTTTTTGAGTGGTTATATGTCAGGCAGACAGGCACATGTATTCCATATATCACCATTAGCATCTGAAGGAGAAAAAATGGGATGTGGGTTTGAAATTCTTCATTTCAGTCTTGATAAATGGCTGACTGCACCTCCCTACTGTGTATTTAAAGTTGTAGAGTTGTGTAGAAAATGTTAAATAGTACAGACTTAAGCTTGAAGTTCCTTAGCTGTGTATCCCTGAGAAGTGAAAATAGTGTTTCTATGACCAGGGGAGAAGGCCAAGTTGTACCAGGAGATCCAAACAGCTCACAGAGTTGCTCACTATTTACACGCACGCACGCACGCACGATGGCAGGTCCGGTTACGTGCTTGCATGGAGTTTCCTTCAAAATATCTAGTAGAACATGGAAAACCTGTTAGTTTTTAAACAGGAGGTTCTTTCAGATCCCAAGTGTGGTCACAGGTGGTCATGGCAGAAAAAGAAACTGGTTGGAAAGAGCCTGAGTGCTGCAGTTAGTGCAGATGGAAATGCTTTTGGAAATCAAAATCAAACAGAGCTGGTAAAGATGATGTTAAAACCAAACCTAAAGTGCCCCCTCTGAATACTTTGTTGTTACCTATTAACTCAAGGCACTGGATCTCTTCAGGCTTTCTCTCCGTTTTTCAGTATATTGAGGGGTTTAAGGAAGGGGGTGAAGGAGGGCAAGTAATTCCATTCCCAAAAAATAAACAAACTCGGCTTGGTAAGAGTTAAGGCTGGGGGGCGGGGAATTATCTGTTAAGAGTATTAGTTGTTTAATAAAGCACAGTTGTCCTCCAGATGAACCCTCCAGTGACTCCGCAATTGGGGTCATTCCAAGTTCATGCTGTGGACTTTTGACTGCCTTCTGTGTCTGTGAAAACAGCCGGCGGTTCCTGCAGGGATCACTCATTCAGCCCTGTAACACAAAACTATTGCCAGCGGGCACCTGCTGGTGCGGCTTCCCAGGAGGTCCCGGAGGGAAGCGACCCAGCTCCTGGGGCATGGCGGGGTGGGAACAGCGGGGCTCCCCTGGGATACCCGGCTAATCAGGCTCCTCACAGCCGGCCCATCAGGGGTTCCCGCGGCCGCCAGCAGCCCTTGTCAGGATGCATTAGGAAGCTCAGCTAACGATGGGATGTGAGCTAATTAAAGCTCCTTTACTTTGGGCATATGACATAAATAGGGGTGGGGAATGCTGCAGGGAATTTCAAGGAGCACGTTTGTTCAGTGGGAAAAGCTGTCAGCTCCTCATGGTTGTCAGTAATTTGGAGAGGGTCAAAGTTTATGGTGCTCTGAAAATGAGAAGCTGATTATCGCTGTTTGCTGATTTAGTATTTTCTAAATTAAGACTCTCTTGGTGCTATTCAGAGTGCCAGGACTCGTTTCTCCGTGCACAGCTTGGCTGGGTTATAAATGCTTTGGGGGCTCGGCCTGAACTGTCTTTTCTGGTTAGGACTGGATCAAAGAGTTGACTTGGGTTTGTCTCGATGTGTAAAGGAAAGTGTAAAAGTCCAGAGCATATAAATTTAACTGAATTCACGAACTTTCCTGCTAAAATGCCCCAAGTAATTCGTAAGAGACTGACCAAAGCCATGGCAGAAGTATTTTGGGGAACAGCTTCAGACCAGTAGGCCTTTGAAACCTGACAAACAAACACCTGTTGTGTTTTCAAATAAAAGCATTTTACTTTTTAGTCCCAGTATAATACACCATTGACCACAGTGATAGGAAGGGATGAAGCTGTTTGTTGTCTGTGCTTACTGGTGGCCAGTTTGTAAAACTAAATATGTACTGCTTCCACTCTATAACAGTGTGTGTACTGATGAGCAAAGAAGCTGCTCTAAAAGTTATTTTTATGGTAAGTCACAGAAATATATTAAATACCAATCCTGAGACGTTGCAGTAAAAGCAGGGAAACTTAGGCTGCAGAATTTACTGGACAACTTTATCTGTCCCACTGCACCCAGTCCTTGTGTATATCCAAGAATCCTGCATGGCTTTTTGATTTTTGCACTTTCCAAAGAATAGAAGCAAGATTTGAAGATGATCCTTTTAAACTACAAATCCTAACATCATGTATATATGTCTCCTTAGCCTAGAACATGTACACTCTGAGGATTTTTTGCCTCTATAGGCAAATGCTTAATTTTGAACTGTTTTAACTTACTGACAGACACCAGCATAAAAATTGGCTGCCTCTAAAATGCCTTTAACAGGTTGTAGAGTTGTAGGGAATAAAGGTGATTTTTAATGATGTTGCTACAAGGCAAGTGACCATGAAGGACTGAACTCCTTTCTAAATGACTTCTGCAAAGCAAAGATGAGAACCAAATAAACCCTGTGATATCTGATTTAAACACAGTTCATTGTGAGGTTTGCACAGAAGTTTTAACTGATCCAGAATTAATTTCATCACTTTCTCCCTTCACATTCCATCTTGGAATGTTCTGCTTTGCTCAGTCAATAATGTTTGTAAATGTACCATTCTCTGACACTAGAATTACAATGGAATGTTTGGACTCAGGTTATAATTGTGTATTTATCCTTTTGGGGTGTCCTTAGAGAACCAGGTAGTGCCAAGAACTTAAAAAGACTTTAAAAGATGACTAAAACCTTATTTCCATGCTGTGTGCTTCTTGCATCTGGCTTAGAGGGAACAAGCAGTCCAAAGTTGAGTTTCCATTTGCTTTGAAATCTTTTTGTGCCCCATAAGCCTTATTGTTTGGCACCAGCTTTGGTTCACAAACACTGTATATGGGTGGTTTTGTTTTTCTTCTATTGCTTGAAACAGCAAGGGATATGTAGACAGTGGTAAAAGGTTTTTGTGGTAAAACTTCCTTAATTATTGTGCCTTTAAAAACAAACACAGTGAATAATCCAAAATGTGAATAGATTAGTTTCTTGTACAGATAGTATTTAATCTGCTTTTGCAGATATTGGTGAATAGTTAGTATTGATTGGTGACACTGTGTAAATGTAAAACAAGAAATGATGAATCATTGATTTACTCGAGTCTGCAGAGGAGGAGGCTGAGCCCAGTGTGCCCCAGGCTTGCAGAAGTGCAGTAACATCTTCAATGATTGTGAAGTGCTGAGAGTGGTTAGCATGCTCATCCAAAGATAGTGTGCACAGTAGCATAGTGTCCTGGGATTTGGAGGAAAATGTCATATTTCACCCTTCTCAGGAGGATGAGTTTATGTTAGAGCAGGTAGGCTGAAGTGCAGTGGGGGATGTTTCTGCTTGCAGTATGGTACCAGTCAGTAGCTTCATATCTTCCATGAACCAGTGTGGGATGAAAACCAGGGATCCAAGTGTCTTTAGAGTGTAAACCTGGAAGAAAAGATTGGTGTCCCTCTGTAGAAGGAAAATGGAGAAAGAACCATGTGCTTTGGGGACAAAAAGGGTGAGAGGAGACAAGAGGGTGTCTTGTGAATGAAGGTGGATGAATGCTCAGCTGCCTGGGGCTTTTAGGAGGGGTTCTCCTTCTGTGCAGGCAAAAGGGATAAGGCAAAGCATTAAACAATACGTACTGATGATAAGTTGAAACATTTTAAGTACCTGAAATGACAGAGCTTTTAAGCAGTAGTCTGGAAGGCTCCTATTCCCCTCTGTCTGGACAGGCCAAATTGACAAATAAAATACCCACTTCTACGTGTGCCTTGTGCAGACTTGCTTCATCCAGAAACATTGGAAGCCTTTTGGTCTGGAATCAGGTAACTTCCCTTAGCTGAAACTAATGTATTGTGTTGCAGTTCTGTTTCAAGGCAAGGGTTGTCTGAAATGAGGAAAATGCAGAGATAAAAGACCAAATGGCTCATTTCTTTTTTTTCATCAGCAAGTAGACAAAGAACTCATTATGAAAATTAGGGTAGAGAAGAGGGAGCTGTTTTTTACAAGTCCCTTGATTAGGTTCGTGTTTGTTCCACAGACTGTTGTGTTTAGTTATGTTGGCATTTACATGGTCTTGAGTAGGCTTTGAAGTTATCAGGTCACACCTTATTAACAAAAGCTGAGGAAGACAAGGGTGGGTCGCACTTTTGGTGTCACCTTTGTTTATCTGGAGCCGATTTGCTGAGTAACCGGGTTAACAGCTCAATAAGGCACCATCTCTGCTCTTTCACGAGTCTTAAAACCTCAACCTCAGCAGCTGATATTGCACTCCCCAAAGGAGTTATCTAAAAACAAGACATGTGAGGGGTGGGGGGAGGGAATGCAAGCCTGCTTTTGTGCTTCAGCTTGTTCAAATCTCCCTTCAGAGTTTAAGCTGGACTTAAACTGCTTAAATTTCTAATGCTTGCTTATGTTTTTGATACAGAAGTAACTGCTGAGGAACTTGTTCTCAATAAAGTGATTATAACCTACACAGACTGGGCAGGAGGTGTTGTGCAGGTGTTTGGCTGGTTATGGGTTTTTTATGTTAGAAATCTTTAATTTTCCTGTTGTATAGGTAGATACAGTCCTGTTAGTCAAAACAGACTTCAGAAACCATTTCAGGGAAAGTATTTCTGAAGTGCACAGAAAAGTTAAAAAGAAGTGTCAAGTTGTGATCCCCAGCAGGTATTTCGGTCCGGTGGTATTACCTGCAATGGGTGATATGGATGAATGTAGATGTGGTTCAGATCAGGAACTAGGGTAACTCTGACACCACAGTCTGAATCTTTATTCAAATACGAGTCTAAACCTCACACAGAAAGGGTGAGTTGCCCCTTGCCCAGCAGCCCTTCCCATCGCTTGCTAATGCCTGTGGAACATCCCCTTGTTTTATCTTCCCTGGCATTTCACCTCTAATTGGCAAACTCTGCACCGAAGAGCAGGAGGGGACTGGTCCCAGCTGGAAATGGCTCAGGAGGGACCCACTCACTGTGCTCACTGAGGAAACCCCTTGGTTTGGGTACAAATGGTGCAGATGGTGACAAAAGTTTGGCTTCAGTCTTTGTTAAATGAGGCCAGAAAACAAACAGTCCTGGGGAGAGGGGACGAGGAGCCGCATCAAAAAGTAATTCAACATGAAGTTCATGTCTTGTAACTTAACGTGTGAGTTCAGATTTTGTCACCTGAATCAGGGCAAAATGGAAACATTTCATGGTACATTTGGTCCATTGAAATCTTTAAATTGTTTTGCTTACAGCTGTAATTCAGTGCTATTTTCTAAATAACACAAACAAAAATGTCCCTGTTTAGCTTTGGGTTTAGCTAATGGAGTTTGACTTTTAAACTGTGTGCACGGGATTTTTTCCTTTTTCCTCCTTACTAAGAAAAATGCACTATTACATTAAAGTTATGTTTACACACAAACAGGATTGCTATGGACCATTAGGTGTCAGATTCTGCATCACGGAGGAAGGGAAATTTGGGGAAAGACTGGATTGTATTCACAGGAAGAGCTGGGGTAGTGGAGCTGGACAGTGTGAGTGCAGGGGGGGAAAGCTGTAAAGAGAGATTACCAGTTCTCATCAGTAAGTTGGTTTATTCCTGCTGGCTGATTGTCCAGTCATGCACTACTGTAACTTCCAAAATGTGTTCTTGAAAAATCATATTCAGGTCGTGTAATGAGGTTTGAAATTTGAAGACCTGTTGAGCCTTTCAGTTTTTATAGCAACTACTCTAATCGTCATAAGCAAAGTATTTTTCCAGAAAAAACCCTAATCTTAAACATGGCTCATAGATAGATTCAGGTTGGTTTGTATTTCTAGGCTAATTTTTTTAAAAAATAGCATCTACATTAAGTTCACAAGGTCAGAAGTAACTCAGACCTCGACCACTATGTTCTGTTTAGTGTCCATATGATCAAGTCTCAAGAAAGGTCATGGGATTTCATTTTCGTCCCCGTTGTTAAAATGTGCTTGTTTAGATAATTGGAGCCACTGGAGTTGTTTGTCTTTTAAGCTCAAAAGGAGTGTTTCAAACTGGGACATTGTCATTAGTGAAAAAGAAACACAGCCTTGGAAGAAAGGGCAGAAAAACGAGGGGAACTTCATCGTGGCATTGGGCCCATAAATGAATTGTTTGTCCAGTTCTTTTTTAATCTTCAATGTATCAGGGTTTCACACCAGGTCTAAGTTGTCCTCTGGTGCACACCTGAGCCACGGAGGGGTTTTACCTCTGCAGACGTAGCTGCTGTGGGTGCAGAGGAGATGGTCCTTGAGACATAGGCAGGTCCTTACAAAATGAAGTCCTTGTCCTGGAAGATCTGTGGTCACGCAGGACACCGGGGGCTTCAGCACCCTGAGTGTCTTTGACATTCCTGTGGTACCTGGTACGTTCCCCAGCCCCAGTCAAAGATGCAACAAAGCTTTAAATGATCTTTCCTTCCGCAAGGGTGGAGAGGATGAAGTTTGTTCATTTATTGAAAGGAGACAAGAATGCTGATAGTAGTTGAGTGTGATACAGGAGGTGTCCAGCTACTTTTTTTTTAATCAAAAACCAGATAGTTTTTGGAAAGCATTCCAGGAAAATTCCTTCTAGGAGCCCTTTTCTATAATAACATCCTGAATAAAAGGCAAGGTTTCGGGTTTTCTGTCTCCTTTTCTTGCCTTCCTCTTTCCACCAAGCTTCTGGTTTCTATCTGATTACATCAGACTAAAGGTCAGCAAATCACAGTAGATTGTTTTTATTTGGTGCTTTTTCATTGACTCGCACACAGCAATGGTTAGAGTTCTTGAAACAAGTCCTGTTTGGACATAATGTTCCTTTTCATCCATGAGCATGTTCAAGGCAAGTGTAAGGAGTCAGAATGCTCCGCATACACACTCGGGGTTCCCCCTGGGCCTTTGGTTTGGTACCCGTGGACACTTGTTGGAGGTTAGGATTTTTTCTTTTTTTGTTCTTTCTCTCAGGGAATTTTCTCCCATTTGTTGCCTGAGAGATGATAATGATGATACTTAAGAGAGACAAAAGATGTGCTGGGAGGAGGGGGCAGAGTGCAGTTGGCTACCCTCTTAACTGGGGGGTCTTTCTCTTGGGAAGGGCAGAGATGCCAAGAGGTATCTCTGGGGGGTGAGGTGCTGGGCTCAGCTCCTAGCTCTCTCTCTGACTCTTGGATTGGAAGGGAGACGGCTGGGCTGCGGTTGTTCTGGGGAGAATTCGCCGCCACTGCGGAGTTCCGTCTTTTACTGCTTGTCCTACTGTGAGTGGGGCTTCGCTTGAAAGAGCGGCCGTTTAACTGGGACCTTATCAACACCTGATCTCACTGGAAAGAACCCTCACCATCTGCTTGGGTGCCTCAGGGGAAAAACCTGGGACCCCGAGCGCCGCCAAGGGAGCATCTCCCGGCTGTTTGTGGGAGCCCAGCTGCCACTGCCCGGCCCCGCTGTTTTTCTGCCACTGCTTCGGGTTTCTTGCTACATTTCAACCGGACACCCTGCATCCGCCCGACTCCCGCAGCTCCTGCTGCGGCTGCAGAGTTTCTGCTACGCTTTGTTTGCTACCCCACATGTGCCCGCCTCTGCTGTTCCAGCCTGCTGCTCCGAGGTTCCTGCAACAGTTCATTTTGCGACCCAGAGGAGCACTGAGACCGGCTCCACCCCCCCTTCCCCCGTGAGTTTGCAGCAGAAGTCCCGTTTTCTCTCTCCTGCCAGCTGCGCCCGCCTGCCACCTGAGGGAGAGGCGGCTGAGCTCCGCGCAGGCGCGGGGGACTCACCGCACCCGCCCTGCCCGGCCGGGAGCCACCAGCGCCCCTGCCGGCCGTGAGCGGAACTGCACCGAGGGGAAAGGGCCTGCGGCCGAGAGAGGCTGGCACTGGGTCTGTGCTTCTGTTTGGTGTTGCTGCTGCTGTTGTTGTTTGCCATGTTATACATACTGGTAAAGAACTGTTACTCCTTTTCTCATATCTTTGCCTGAAAGCCCCATAATTTCAAAGTTACAATAATTTGGAGGGAAAGGGGTCGTATTTTCCATTCCAAGGGAGGTTCGCACCTTCCTTGGCAGACACCTGTCCTGGTTTAAAGGACACTTCCCAGCACAGCTGGGAATCCTGTCAGGGATCTCCCGACATCATGCTGTGAGTGTGGCCTGGCTCCCATTCCTCCTACAACACAGCCACTTCTACCCTGAGTTACTAAACTAAAAGAATTTTATAATATAATAAATACTAAAAAGAATTTAATAAACTCTTAAAAATGTTTTAGTTTCATGACAGGCATATTTGCCTTGAATCTTTGCACATATCTTTTCAGAGGAAAAGCTTTGTATCTAAATAACATTCCTTTGAGGTTTTGAGAGGTTGGGTCATTGGCATTGCTTTTGGTACATCTTTTGCAGACTTGGTTTGTTTTGGCTTGGCCACAGTAGTAGGTTGTCTTGGTTTGAAAAGACAGGTGTCTGTGCAGGAGGGCAGGAACCTCCCCTGGAATGGAAAAATGCAACCCCCTTCCCTCCGAATTATTATAATTTTGAAATTAAGGGGCTTTCAGGCAAAGATAGGGTTAGGAATAACAGTTCTTTACTAATACATATAACAAGGCAAAACAACAACAGTAGCTCCGGCAGTAGCAGGAGACAGAACCACAGACCCAATACCAGTGTCTCTCAGCCGCAGGCCGTGGGCACTTTCCCCTCTGGTGCAGTTCCCCTCACAGCCGGCAGGCCCGGGGTCCCGGGGAGGGGAAATGGATGAAAGAGCTTCACAGACCCTCGGGGTAGCTGATCCCAGGTGTCCGGCCGGACCCTCGGGAACAGCAAGCTGGAACAGCAGAGGCGAGCACAGATTCCAGGTGGCAGACAAGATGTATCAGGAGCTGCAGCAGGAATCCCGGGGTTTCTCAGGTAGAAGGAAGAAAACGGCCGAAAAGCAGAAAGGTTCTGGCGAACTGCGTCCGAGCCCGGCTAGCACCAACAGCCCTGACTCCACCCAAAACCAGGTGAAAGACCAGTAGTCCCAGCGACCCCCCACCCTCTGTGGCAAGGTCCCTTTGTGTGGCTTAAGCATCGGCAATTTATCGTCCTGGCAACAGTATGGGGAAAATTCTCTAAGAGAGAAAAAAGAACAAAACAGAAGGGGAACTCCCCAAAACCCCAACATAGGTGCACCTCCTTGTCACCACCGTTGTTTGTGTTGATGTAGTTCTGAGCTTTCTCCATGGCAAAAGGATTGGACAGATTCCATTATGTATCAAAATGAGTTGTATAAATGTGCGTTTCACAAGTAGGATCTAGGCATTTTCTGCAATGAATCTGCTTAGGAGAAACAGCTTTTTTTTCTTTTAATAACGGAAAAGGTTCTTCTCTTGCAGTTTGCTGGGACTTTGTCAGATGGTTTGGGAAAGACCATGGATAACAGACATCAGACGGAGCGGGAATACATCCGGTATCATGCTGCAACCAGTGGAGAACACCTCGTAGCTGGAATCCATGGACTTGCACATGGTAACCCTTAGCTGTGATCTTAACTAATTTCTCTCTTAAAAGGAATGATCAGATTGCAAAGAACAGTGATTGTTACTGCTGGGTGTTAGCTGGAAGCCTGGGCAGTGGAGCTATCAGAGGCTTTATGCTTGAATTTCAGTGCAGGCAGGTCAGGGTGGGGGCATTGTTTGGTTTTCAAGTCAACAGAAACTACATTTAATCAGAGCTTTTCACATGGAACTGGAAGTAAAAACGTTTTTTGCAAATTAAAATGAAATTGCAAAGAAAGTTCATCCAAAACACCCATTTCTTTGTAGAGGCATTATATACTCACACAACCAGGTTTTTATGAGGGCCAGACATTAAAATAAAATATTAGTATGGCTGGGTTGTAGCTTTCTTATGTTTGCTTTTCGTTCCAGAAGCATGAGTTTCCTTGGAATCAGTACATCAGTTTAAAGTTACATTTCACCAGTTGGGTTATTTTGTGGTTTTTTTCAGTGTACTAAGAACTAGAGACATGGACTTCTGTAAAAGGCAGTGGACTCATTTTAATTTGGCCAGAACTTCACATCGATTTAGTTCATGATTTATCTGTTGAAGAAGGTTAAATCAATACAAGCCAAGTTTATATCAAATATTTATATTTTGCATCATCTTTACTCAGTTTGTTTAAACTTTATTCTCACAGTGTAACTGTTGCAGCCTGTGCAAATCTGATTTGACTTTCACTAAAAGAGGATCTTTTCTATGCTGAGAAAAGTCTTTTTGCTTTGGTCATACAGAGACACTGTAGGTATGAAATGGATCATGAAAGGTTCCTCTCACACCAGGGTGCTGTACAGTCTGACATAAATTGGTAGAAACACAGGAAATCCAAAATATGTGAGTCTTTGCTGAAAAGTCCATTATGAAAGCACTTAACTGTTGTATTATCCAGTAATTAGTGTGACTGTTCTAGTCCTAAGTCTGTGGCATTTTTAAATGCTTCCCATTCAGTTTTTTGAAGAAAGAAAGGAACTGCTAATTACTACATTTCAACAGACAGGATTTAATCATAAACTATAGTTACTCAATAGGAGAGATTTAAATACTTTGTGCTTTTTGAGTTTGGCTGTTGAGGTTTGCGTAGTCTGTACTTGAGTTACAGACCTCAGAGGAGCCCTTGGCTGCTGGAAGCTGGGCAGGTGAGTGCTTGAGCCAGGGCACTAGAAACTGATCTTTTAATCATGGAGATGTGAAATCTCTAAAGTGTGTTCTCAGACAATGTGAACTGTTCCAAGTCTTTTGAAACCTCAGTAGGTGCTTGATTTCTCAGAGCACTGATGTTTGCAGGAAGGGAAATGTGCACAAAAATGTCTGTCGGCAGCATCACAGTTAAAGTCATTGAAACTGACTTTAAAGACATTTAAAGTGCCTGTTTAAAATAATTGACTTTGTCCAATGGAGAAATGCACTCTATTGTTTTCTGTCTCAAGTTGTACCAGCTTTTGTGGTGATAGAATTTTGTCATATCCTAAGTAACCAGTTAACCTGTGCAATAGACGAGGACTCTTGGTGTAAGTGCTGCTGGAAATGAACCAGTATAGAAATATTTTTAAATACACATATTTAGTGATGAATTAAATCTTTTTCTGTGGAATATTATTGTCTGTACATATGGATGTGTATACTACATGTACAAAGTATAAAGTTATTGGTTAATGTAATTGAGTTTGAAACAGTGTGTGTGTTAAATTAAATGCACAATAAACTGTGTAGGCAGAGAGCATCAGGTGGATGAGGTTCTGTATGTTCGAGAGCCAATAATTCTGGACTTCTCTGCTGCTCTTGTCTTTGCCAGGTATCATTGGAGGATTGACAAGTGTCATAACGTCGACAGTGGAAGGTGTAAAAACAGAAGGAGGGGTCAGTGGTTTCATATCTGGCCTGGGGAAGGGGCTGGTGGGCACCGTCACCAAACCCGTGGCGGGAGCGCTGGATTTCGCGTCGGAAACCGCACAGGCAGTGAGGGACACCGCGACCCTGAGCGGCCCCAGGTCAGCCCCCAGTTGGGATTTCTAATGAGCAATACTATAAAACTGTGTATTAATGCTACTGCAACTTCTGAACTGATTATCTTCCTGCAGGCAAAACAACAATAATCAAGGTTAACATAAGCTGTTATCAGCCCATTTAATTCCATTTGCTTTTTGTTTGATAGATGGCATTTGTTGATACTCTAACAAGAGTGAAATTTGCCCGAAAAATCTGCAACATAAAATAGGAATTATTAAGCTACAGCATTAGATAAAGCAAGGGTTTTAGAAAGGCTGTTAAACTTCTACCACTAAATCCTCACACAGAGTTGAAATGAAGGAGTTCTCCTTGCTCTACCTCCAGCTTCCATTTCGCTGTAGAAAAACAGCTCTTGAAAGGTTTGAAGAGTTCTGTCATCAATATATTGTCACTATCTTCTAATTTTCATTTTGTGCAAAATTCTCAGTTATGAAAGGGGATAGCTGTATGCCCTTATGTGCATGTGCCCATCCTCCTGTGTGTGAGGGGTCAGCATGTCAGGGCAGATGCTTTGGCTTCTTCCTGTGGTCAGTTACTGGTGTAATGTGGGCTCAGCAAAGTAACGATGGTTTTGCTTAAAATAAATGAGTGTTCATTAGTACTGACTGCGAGTGTGGCAGAGGGAAAGGACCAAGTTCTGAAAGGGCTGCTCTGAGAGAAGAGTCTTTGTGCTCTTTGTGGCCAAAAGTTTGCTTTGTGTTACTATGCCAAGAAGTCCTGTTGTATGTACATGAGACCTGTGTGCTGAGGAAGTGAAAGAAAACCCTAAGTAGGTTTTATTGTCAGAAAGCTTGGAGAAAAATGTCTGAAAAATACTGGGTTTTCTGCTTGTTTCATCTTCCCATTTAGCTTTTCCATTTCCTGTGTTTTATTATGCCACCCTTGGATTCTGAAGGGTCTACATCAGGGTTTCAGTAAACAGTAAGTTTGATGAAGTGTGAGTGAGGTGAAGGAAGCCTGAAGAATGACCTTAGGTGGGCTTTGTTCTGAAAGTGGAAGTTTGTAAACGTGTGTCTTACATATTTGGGACTTACCCTGATTTGTAAAACCAAGAGGTCAAGGATTGAAATTTGGTAAGTATATTTGCACGCACAAAATTAAATGAGAACTCTCAGTGCATCCCTGAGAGAACACATCCAGTGTTTTGCTTGTGCGTGTCTTAATTTTGTGGCTGTACAGGTTGACTGATTTATGTAAAGGTGGGGAGAAGCACACCTGGCTGTGCTGTTAGCTGGATTTCTGGTTGAGCTGTGTGTCTATTGTAATTTGTTTCAAGATACAGATATTCTTAAAATTCTTGTTTTGACATGCTTCTGTGAGATACAGCCTGTACACAGTAGGTGTTACCAACAGTTGCCAAACTGGACACCAGCCAGGAGAGAGAGGGCAAGAGGCTGTCCAGCCAGTCTGATCTTGGGCTTATGTTTCCTTTGGGAAATATTTCTCTTTGCCTTGTTAACTGTCAGACAAGAGGTTAAGACAGATGAGCTGAACCACGTTTTTGCTTCCACTAGATTTTGAAATCCTGTTGTCATGGATGAGCGCTGTGAAATTTTTTATTTTTTATTGATTTTGTTTTATTTTATTTTTTATTTTATTTTATTTTGTCTACACACAGTCTGTCGAGTTTCTGACCCAACAACCTTTTACAAGAGGAAAGAAAAAAAAAAAGGGGAAAAAAGCTCCAGCCTTTCTCAAGGTTACTCAGTTAGTACAGTTCTCCAGTCCAGAAAAGTCCCATCAAAACTTTTTTTAGCTAAACAAATGTACTTGAGAACATGTAGGTAGTGTAAGGGGTGGGGTGGGACCAAAATGCCACCTCCATCTGTAAGCAACCTTGCATTCATGTTTTGTTTGGTGTGTGGGTTTTATGTGCTTATATAATGAAGGAGTCAAATTGTTCTTTTGGGGGTTTAAAAAGCCCCACACAACAAAGGGTTTGTCTGTTTTCTGGGCTGCTGTGTACCACTATCTCCCCACCGCGTTTGTAACTGCTCAAGTATGTGTGGTTTGGAATCGGAGGAGAGCAACGTTCCAAGCCCGAGCTGCTGGCTCCGGTTGGAGTGTGCTGGGCTGTGTAGGCTCTTCCAAGCTCGGCACACAAGAGCAGCCTTCCCTGATGGACGTGACTGTATGTGCATGGGAGGAGCTGATCTCCAGTGCAGTTCTGCACACCTGAAGACTGAGTTCATAAGTGTGACAAGAGCTGTGTGACCTTACCCTTTGCATGCTCCTGGTGCTGCTGCAAAGCTGACTCAGCCACTTAATTGCAGTTGCATTTAAATAGCAGGATACGTAACTGTAAATTATAGACCCATTGCAATTCTCTTATTACATGGTTGAATTTTAAAAAAAGCTCTGAATTTCAGCTGCTTGACTTTAACCATTGGATCAGGTTTGAGTGGAATGAAGAATTTTAATTGAGGTTTTTGGCTTTCCTAAAAGACATAGTCGAATTCCAGCAAAGTTCTTGAATGCAATCAACAGTCTGCAGCATGTGTTCCTGTGATCAGGCTACATGGACACGAGTCTTTTTTGTCTTCAAATGTGTTGATTTGTGTTGGAACTCCTGCAGCTGGCACATGCAATGTGTTGGGAACATGGAGCCAGACCAGCACGGCTGAGGCGCAGGTGATGGCTTTAGACCTTAAGGGAGTAGTTTCAAAGGTGATTGGTTTAAAGTGCAAGAAAATAATTTTTAAATCTGACTTTAGACTGGACTTTTTAAAGGCTAATCTTATAAACTTATTATGTAATCATAAAGCTGCCCTAATACTTCTAAATTTAATGTAGAAGAGAGCATACAGCAGTTGGTGGAAGTGCAGCATACCTCTAATTTATAAACAGTTAAGGCCTATGATTTGATACCTTTATTGAGTAGGTTTTATGTGTTCCAAGTACTCCAGTGTCACATACAACAGTTCTGATTATTTCCATATTTTTCATATACTGCCAAAAGTCTTAAAGCCCAGTTCAAAACAGGAAAGCTGTTATGTCTCTGGATATGCTTGGAGAGCTCTCGCCTAGAAACGTGTTTTACGTCCTGGTACAGCACAAGTAAAGAACATTTATATTTAGATGTGTGTCTAACCTAAGAAGTAGTACAGGAAACTGTCTTTATGGCTTTCTTTCAGGCTTCTGCCAGGTCAGTGCAAGTTTAAGATTATTCTTGGACTGTTGCTGCAAGGGTTTGTGTTCTTTTCTGAGTCACAATGTGAAAATTAGAAGTAAGGAGGTAACTCTATGACCTCCTCAATTCTGATGAATTCTGTCCATGAACTAGACTGTTGTTAGTAAAGAATAGTTTGAGATTGGGAAGCCATTAATGGTCATAGAAAATTGTTATGTAAATATTTGATTTTTTAAAATGTACTTCGCGTGGAAAGCAGCAACCTGTGCTAGTTGTTCCTTTGCTCATCACTTGGAGTTATGCAATGAGGTTGCAAAGTTTGACACAATGTCAAAAGAAGGTGATTATAATTTGATGGGTTTTGCCTTTTTGCATCCATCTCTCTGTTAGCTGTGATTTGCCTTGTGAGGTCAAAAGCAGTGTGGTTGAGAGCATGAGTATCAGTGACACCAAGGAGAAGTAGGAAATATGTACATAATTGTATGGAGACCAACTCAGCCAATATACTGCCACGAGGCTCTCAGGTTTTACAGTATATATTGCTTGAACCTTTACAGTTCTGTATGTGCCCCAGATTTGGTCCTGACCTTGGACTTGATCTAGCTTTGACTTCACAAGTCTTTACAATAATGTCAGTCATATATGGGCTGTGATTCTGGTCAAGGGGATGTTGTTATTCTCCTGGTAAGCCCTTCCTGAGATTTTCTTAGAAGCCAGAGAAAAAAATGTATTTATCAGTCTAATCAATTAATTACTTCAGCAGTGTGATTTCCTTCATATCCTTTCTTCTTTCTCCCAGTGGGATAACAGGTCTTCATGATAATCTGTTTTCTTTGAGCAGATTTGTCCATTCCTCTCCCTGTTGCACAGCTGTAGCCATGGGCTTTTCCTCAGTGTCAGCTCAACCTCCCATGCTCAGTCACTGTCCAGCTGGATTTTGTGGTTTACATTCTTCTGTCATTAACTGATGTCCAGATTGTTCCCCTGCTTTTGTGGAGGTGCTTTGAAATTCCCCATCTGCAGGTTCCCATCAGTGTGGTGTGAAAAGAGCCTGTCATCCTCCTGCTCTGGGACAAGCTGTGCTCTGCAAGCCACCCAGAATTGTCTTGGTTGGTTTTACTGCCATGTCCCATTGCAAGCTGATGCCCATTTTTCTGCTTGCTGTTCTGCCCCAAGAGGTTTTCTTTATGTTTTGTTTGATTTTACTGCTTTGCAAGTATCTCCTTGTCATTTCACGTTTGTGTTCTGGATTTTTTTCCCCCAGAAATGCAGTGTTGTAGGTTGAATCCCATTTAATTTCCTGTCATATTTCTGACCTCTTCAGTTCCTTCAGTACTTCAGTGTCTTCAGTGGGGTTTTAAGTGCCTCTTAATTTGTCCTCCAAATGTAGTTTTACATCACTAGATCCTTGTAGTTAAGCAAACCTGGGTTTGTGCCTACACATTTAGCAGCACCTCAGTAGATGCTTCTTTTTCTGTGACCAGTCTCACCTGCTCAGTATTCTTCTGTTATGTTTTATTTTATCACTGGTAGCTTTCTGTAGTTCGTTTGGAGATCCTGGCACTGTTCTTGAAGTGTCTGCTCTTGCTTGTTGCATAAGTAAATGTGGATTTCCTTGTGTGAGAAGCAGTTCCCCAAATGCAGTCCTGTTTCTTAATCTCAAAACTTTAATTTCTTTCTGAAAATGCACCTCAGCTAATTTAGTTTGTAAACTAGAAAGATACAATAATCCATCATTTAAGACCTAAAATGATTTCTAAATAAATGAAGCTGCCCTTTAGAATGAACAGAAAGTGGTTCTCTGTTCCTTTTTGTATTCAAGGAGTGCTTCTTTCACGAGACACTTCTGGCTTCTAGTTGGTTCTCTTTTCTATAGCTCTCTGTAAGAATGTGTTAGGTTTTTTTCTTGTTTCTACTCTGATCTTATTTTGCACAAGTCTCATGCTGTGCATCAAGAAACTAGTAGCGCTTTTTGTCAGTCAGGTAGTGATTATGTTTGCCTGGGAGTGGAATCTGTCAAGATTGCTTTGCATGCTCACTCTTCCTAAGGGGAAAGTCAACTTCCCCTTAAAGCTCTCTGGAAGGAATTCAAGCAGCTGAGGCTTGTGATGACTGTTCTGGAGTGCCCAAAGTCAGGAGAACTGAGGATGGAGTGTGATGCCACCTCACATTTCGCTGCGCTTCTGAAGCTCAACGTGCTCATACAGTGGCTAACAAAACTTAGTATTTCAAGAAATAAAAATAAAATTTTCAAAGTTTTTTCAAAATGTTTCAAAATTTTCTAAAAAAAAACCTTAGAAATAAAGGAAAGTGAAGTCAAGCCTGAGTACCTCTGTGTGAGAATGAAATACAGGGAGGCAGCTTTTCTTCCCTTTTTTTTGTGCCCTCCTGCAGCATTGACAGGCTGGCCATCTCACAGTTTGTTCCCTTTCCCCTCCCCCCTGGAACAAAGAGCTGAAGGACAATTTCTTGGGACTTACAGGCTCTGTTCTTCACAATAAAACAGGATTTGCTATGCATGACTGAAGAAATAATGCATGTAGTTAGTTTTCATTGGGTTTCTTTTGTAATCCACAGGATACAGTAAAAGAAAGATGAAGCTTTAAAACATTGAGTTTGCTTAATCGTATTTTATTACAGAGTCTGTAATCCTAGAGCCTCATGTATAAAAATGTCACAGTTTGTAGAACAATACATTGTCCATTGTTCGTGCCCAGTAAAAGTCCAGATGATTTGGAGAATCCAAACTGCACTGACACATCCCTCTCCCTTTCCTTTTTAGAGGGTTGAGTGGGATTGGTGCCCAAACTCTTAACACATTTTTGTGCATTACTGCAAATACCCACTGTATGTCTGAATAATGTTTCCAGGAGGCTGTTCCTAGGGATCAGCACTACTAAATACCATTTATGTTTGGAGTACTCAGTTGTCTGCAGTCGGTTGTCATTGTTCCCTTTTCTGAACTTGACTCAGTTTAACTCTTTGGAAGGAATGGAAGTAAAACTCATGGTGTTTGGACCTAGAGAAGCAACATAACCCTACATTAATATTATATAGATGTGGTTCCTTTCACATCTGCCTATAGGAATATTTTTATGTAATAGGAGGTTTTTGGAAAAAATAAGCAATTATGGGCTTGCATTGGGCAATGCTTAATCATACAGGTCTCACACTTTGCATATGTTACCGTGATTAGTCTCTGGGGCTTACGAGCTAGACTTGGAGTAGCAGGGTCTGAGACAAGAAAACCCCCAAACAAACCCCTTACCTGTTTGTAAAAGGACAGTTTTTCAGACTCAAGGGTTTAAGTTGCTGAGGCTGTTCAGCTCCCTCACATTGTACCTCTGGGGTTTCGTGCACCCTACATTTAAGAAAGAAGCTGTAGATGGTTCCAACAAATTCCAACAAGGAGGGCTAAATTTTTAGTTAAGACTTGTGTAACTTTCAGTGTTTAAGCCTTTTCGCTTTGCTGTGAGAAAATGTATTAAACTGAACAAAAACCTGGCTTAAGAAAACTGTGCAGGCACTGGGTTCTCCAGTGGTGACATGTCTGTTGGCATTAAACAGGGAGGCTTTGTGAGGGACTGGCTGTCATTCTAAATCCCAGCATCTATTCTGTGAGTAAGAAGGATTTCCCACTAGAACATTAGTGTTTAACTTGACATTTGAGGACAGAAAGATACCCTGGGTGCTTTCAGACTCTGGTCAAGGGACAGAGGCACTGGAAGGGAATGTTGCGAGGGGAGGACAGATCGTGGAAAAGGAAAACATTGAAGTGAGCAGTGCTGAGGAGTTACCCGAGAATAAGATGTTAAATTGTCTCTTTCTTTAGAGGTCCATTTATTAATAGCAATAAATAATTTCAAAAGGATGAGTGAATGCAGAGTTCTTATTGTGGTGGCCTCCATAATCCCCAAATATTTACCAGTGCCATGATATGTTACAAGTAAGGGCAGGTGCCTTTCCATCCCTGGTGAAAGGTGCTGCATGCAGTGAGCCATGCCCAGCTCCTGTTAGACTTAAACTGCTGCCTGGGCCAGATTCTATGCAGAAATCTGGGTTCAGGTTCAGCTTGATGTTACTGTGTGCAGTAACTGGTCTGGAAAAGGTGCAAGTTAACGAGGGAAATGCATTGCGTGGTGTTAGTCTGGTCAGGTAGGAGAGGAGAGCTGGCTGAAAACGGACATCATGGGTACAGAACTTGCTCCCTTTCCAGTGCAGCACTTCTGGAGGCCATGAGAAAGTTTCTTGGGACACACAGACATTTGCAGTAGGTGACTAATGTCTTCCAGTTCAGTTAAATCCAAGACATTGTAACGTTGGCCTGGCGTAGTCCATCAGAAATAGAAGCGATTATGAACTTCCTTGTGAAAAGAACGGAAAATCCTTTGTTGGATTTACCAGAGATTTATTCTAGTACTTAAACTTCTCATGACATGAAATATTTGCTTCACAAAGTGGAATTCTTATTCTGTGTGCCCACTTCACAGTATTTAGCTGTTAACTCAAAGAAATGCAGCTAGACAGGGAGAAAGTTTTGTCTTCTGGAAATACTTGTGTTTCTAGAGCCTGCATGTTCTGTATAATTGTCTTCTGTTTCATCCAAAGCCTTAGGACACAAAGCCAAAAGGTAAAAGGAACACTTCGTACTGTTTTGCATGTTCCCTGTTTTCTGGCAGTCATGTGATTTTTAGATCACAGCATCGCTGCTAAAGGATGCTGCTGGGCATCCTGCCTCGTGTATTCTGTGTAACACTTGCCTTGGGTGGAAACAATTCCAGAGAGCTGCAGATTTAATTAGTCTGCATTGCTGCCTCCTAGAATAGAATTGGAGAGTCTTTGGAAAAGAAAAAAAACTATATTCATGCATGACCATCTGCAGAACCTACTAAAAAGTCATCAAAGACTGGGCCATAAAGTGTTCACAGTTCCAATTCACAAATCTGCCTGCTCAGAACGAGATGGGATAAGTTGGGAGCGTCTGCCCACCAGGAAAGAACAAAGGCTTTATTCAAGCCAGCCGTGTCTGCTGGAATGTACTGGGACAGCCTGTCAGGCTGCGGCCAGTGTCGGGCTTGGGCCCCGGTGCTGAGAAACATCTCATACATTCTGTGAGTTTTCATAATCTCTTCTGGCCCTTTTTTTAGGATTTCAGTTCATAAAAATAGCAGGAAAGATGAAACTGGTGTAGTGCAATAGGAGTGTAGGGTTTCTTTATGTACTTATTTCTAAGGCACAAGTGACAGGAGCTGCTCACCAGTGCAGTGACTGTGTGACCTGCTGGACAGAGACAGCTATGCTGGTACCACAGGGGTGAAGTCTGGTACAGCAGGTCTGGAGTGGCTTCTTGGGAATGTCATAATAATGATGAAGGTAAGCATGGATGTTTTGTGTGCTGAAGAATGAGTCCACAGGCACCTTCTATTTCTTACACAACACTGAGAGTCCTTGGGGTTTTCCATGCATGTATTTGTTTCTCTTGTGTGGATTTGGAACTGAGTCTTTCAATTTGCTTTCACTCCTGGTGCTTTTGCTTTGAGATCACACTAGAGGTTTCTTGCGTCCTTAGTTTGTGATCTTGCCCTGGTTTCAGCTAGGATAGAGCTAATTTCTTCTCCATAACTGTTACAGTGCTGTGTTTTGCATTTGGAATGAGAATGGTGTCAGGAGTGGGATCAAGCTTTGTTTATGACAGGAATAAAGCTTTGAGGAGAGAGTGTCTGAGCATACCCAGAGGTGGATTTTTTTCATCCTCAGACCAAGTATAAAGATACATGAAATGCCCATTTTAGACAAAATGAAAATCTTCTCTCTGTACTGTATTTCCAGTCATTTTGTGTCTTATTAGAATTCCGTGCTACATCATAAATATCGGGTTCTCTGAGGTTACTCCATGTGTTTAAAGTGGTGGAAATACTAAACTATGGCTGTTTGCACTGACAGGTTTTATTTTCAAACAGAGATACAGCATTACTTTAAAACTAATACCACTTCTAAGCAGTGTTTTAAGCCAGCTTAGTCGAGGTTCATATTTATGTAGCAGTTGAGGCTTGCCTGAGAGCAGGAGAGCTCGAGGTGCTGCTCAGGTGCAGCCGGGCTGTTTACCTGTTACTAGAGAGACTTTCCCCTTTGTCATTAACGTGAGGTTTTGTGTTCACTCCCAGGCCAGAGCGGTAGATGGGAGCCCAGGGCCTGCTGGGATGGGGTTTTACACTTGTGCTGTCCTTTTGCCCTTCCCCTGAACTCTTTTCATTTCAGTCATGAGCAAACAGTGCCTGAACTAACAACCCCGCAATCCTCCAAAGCACGCTCCTTACAGTACCAAACAAAGGGAGGCCCGCGTGGGCCGGCCCAGGCCAAGGAATGCAGCTTCGGGGTTCTGCTCCATAAATTTAACCAGCACGACAAAAAGGAGATAATATGAGCCTTCGTGATGATCTGAAAGGGGGAGGTTTGTGTCCCATTGATTGCGGTCTGGCCCAGCGCCAGCCCCGAGCCTGACCGACAGTTGAACCATATCGTTAAGGCGTGTAATACAGCTCGAGTCTTGTACAGCAGCCAATGAGTACATATCCAGAGGGCAAAAGTTTATAAAGAGTCGAGGCTGTCCTGTTTAACCCTCTCACACTGCCTGTAATATACACTGCTGCCATTCACAAATAGGCACTTTGCTATTAAAATGTAAACCTTCAACTTTCTGTACTTGGAAAACATACATGTGTGTCTGATTTCTAATGTGCAGCAGATTTATAAAGTGATCGCAGAAAAATATGTAAAACTGATCTTTTTTTTTTAACAAAAAAAAAAAAATCCAACCCACTTTTTTTTCAGCACTACTTCATCCATAGTTACTTTTTTGTTCAGATATGTCTTCTGGGTTGTTCTGCAAACTCTTTCATGCAGATGGAGCTATTTATTGCCTTGATGTCACCTCATTTAGCATGTGGCTGGTATTTTTATAGATAATTTTTTCACCTAATGTTGCTGTTAACATGTGGAATGCTCTTTGTCAGTTTTGTAAGTACAGCCAGTTGATCTGAATTGTTCTTGCAACTGCAAACTTTAAAAATCAAAACAAACCTCTTGAGTAGCTTTTTGTTGGGTGAGGTTTGTGCTGGAGCACTTTGCTGTGGCTGTTGCAGCCCCAGTTGTAGTAACGGAGAAATTTAAAAGGACGGTTGGAAAGAGAAGAAACACCCAGTCATTAGAGTTGATTGACACAGTCCTTCATGCACAGCCAGAATCACTGTCCTGATGCTGGGCAGGACCCCTGTTTTTTTTTTCTCCCAAAGTCGATTTGCTTTCCCAGAAAGGCAGGAATACAACATGGAAGCATTTCTGTTAGATTGAAGTATTTTACACTCAAAGTAAAGTCACCATGTTTCCATTTACTACAACTGGGTATTGCTTGACCAGCAATGACGGGACCATTATAGACATGACTCCCTGTCCCTGGCAGTGTCCAAGGCCAGATTGGACAGGGCTTGGAGCAACCTGGGATAGCAGAAGGTATCCCTGCCCATGGCAGGGGGTGGAATGGGATGAACTTTAAGGCCCCTTCCAGCCCAAACCAATCCAGAATTCCATGGGCACAGACATAAGAGCAATGCTCCATCTGCTATGGGCTCTGCCTGGCAGCAGACAGTATTTAATATTTTAAACCCACAGTACCCTGAGGCTGAGCAGTGTTATGGCCCTGGGCACTTTGGTTTCACTAAGGCATGTTCAGCTTCTGTTCTCAGGTATTTGCAGGAAATCCCTGCTAAGAACATCAAGTCAAAAGGCGAATGGGAACATTTTTTAACACATTGGTGAGACAAGAAACTTTTTAAGGTGACAGCTGCAGATATCCCTGTAATCAGCACAGGGAAAGTCGAGGGGAAACTAGAAACTAGGATGGCAGTGTTATGTTTTGTCAACTTCTTAAGCTTGATGTTACCAAAGTGCTTGAGAAAGTGTGGGTTTTGCTGCACAGCTGTTAGAGGCAGAGGTGGGGCCAGTGCCAGAGGTTGATGCCCAGGGTGCAGCTGGTATCAGTCATTTGTCTGCAGTGCAAGCTCATACACCTTGTCCAAATGCTGCATTTGTAATATGGATGTCATAATTAAGTTGTGTCTTAATTAATCTCTTCTCAATTCCTTTTGAACTTGGAGCCTGATGAGGTTGTAAACCCAGGGAATAATTCTCAATTTTGTTTTGATCTGGTGTACAAAAGAAAAGGGAGGGGGGAGAAAAGCTCTATCTCCAAGAAACTGGCAGGAACAACCTCCATGATAAACAGTTGTTCCTTGAGCATGCTGTACTCTCCTAAAGGCATGTCGGGTCAGCTAAAGGTCTGCAGCATCTGAGCTGGGAGATCCCTCCAAAGAGGAGGGATTTGACTGTAAGTGGGAGGTTTTAACCCTAGGCACCATTTATTTGCATGTTTCTGCCTGAAACTAGCATTTTGGGAACACGTTTAACAAGCACAATATATTCCATGCATTTGCTGGAATAAACGGTGCATATGAGCTTCCTCAGATCTGCAGTCAGCAGGGAGCTGTCTGGCTCATGATTTTACACATTCTTGCATCTAACTGAGACATTCTGATGCCAAATCCAGCACTCAACTGACTCCACCGTGTGTGCATTTTAACACACCTTAACAGCATCTGCATTGGAGCCGGCAAATAAATCCCATGACTGTGCCAGATCTCTGGGATCAGGCAGTGACCTGCCTGTTGGGAACTGCACCCCAAAGTCCAGCACAGGGTGGGAGGCAACTGCACTGACCCCTTGAAACAGAGCACCACTAGAATCACCAGGGAACAGGGAATCTAGATTGCCACATGTTTTCCTGAAATTAGGCCCAAGGCATTAAATGTTCTCAGATGCTGAGAGCTGGCACATCAAAATCCTGCTGTCTCTTCCCTTCTGCTCAGTAAATTCAGGGAATATTCTTGCTCATCACATGGCTTCAGCACATGAAACAAAGCTAAGTGCATCAGTGAGGAAATAATTGTGGAAATAGTGGATTTTTAGTGCTGTGCAGAGGAGTGATGTGCACTACAGACCCCATCACAAGTGGCTCATGTTTGTTTTCATTTGTTGTCCACGTGTTCCCAAGCTATGGCTGCAGCATTGAGAATTTGTCACTGTGATGGCTGAGTTTTCAGCTCAATTTTTAAGGCATACATTGTTCAGCATTTAATTGGTTCTGGCACTCCCAAGTGTGCTTTGCATAGTGTCCTCCCATCATGTCTGTGGCACAAGCATCATCCTCATTCTGCATTTCATGGAAATCGTGTGTGGGATGGTGATCCTCATGGAAGGCTGCAGGTGCAAGTCAGTCTGAAACTCAAGCAAGTGGATCAGGTATTTTAATTGTGTATTTTATGGTAGAAGATAAAGGTTATTCCTCCCTTAACTTATCAGATCATGTCACTTTTAATGTCTGAAATGCACTGAAGCCTCCTCAGACAAAGCACTCCCTGTATTTAGGAAGCAGACTTTTTCCAGAGCCAGTAATAGTTTATTTTTTCTTGAAAATACCAGCAGCTTTTGAATTGTCTTACATTATCTGCCGTTTTCCTTTGTTTGAATTAAGGTTGTTTTATAATTATTTCAAGGGGATAAAAATCATTCCCAGGCTGAAAGTCAGTATGCCAAGCTACATCCCAGAGCAGGCTTTTGTCGCTAAATTTTATGCAAACCTGAAAAAAAAAAGAGTTTACAATGGAAACACTGAATTTTAGCTGTACCAGAACCAGCAAGTTACTGCTTGACTGAGCTGGAATAACGAGGTGGTGAGACTGGAACACACCTTTGCTGGTGACAGTTGCTGAAGTTTTGGCAGCAAGAACTGGGTGTGGCTGAAGGAAGTGATTCCTCGAGAGTTTTGGGGGTAGCCCTGGGGCTGAAGGATGCCTTGGGAGGGAACCCATGGCCAGGAGCACCCCAAGGTGTGGCCATGGGGCTTGGCTGGCAGGCAGATGCTGTAGCAGGTCAAGTCTTTGAGGAGCCTGGTCCATTAAATACTGGTTCCGGGTGCCAGAATTCCATCTCCTTGCACTTAGAGCTGTTGTTTGTGCAAGATTTGGGGTGTCCATGCTCACATTGGGTTTTTGAACAGCTCTGTGGTTGCCAGTGCTGTTCTGTTACCCAGATGAGAAATGCCCCAGATACACATTTTAAATGAAATCCAGTGATTACTGTGTTGGTCATGGGGTTTTGTCCATGTTGGTTTTTCTCAGAAGTCGCTACATTTCCTAAAGTTGTATTATTGTGAATAATTATTCTGGGTGTGATACTGAGGAAACCGAAAGATGTAAATTTGTAAATAATTTCTAAATTATTTTAGGAGAGGGGTGGTTTGTTTTAACAGATCAACATCTTTTGATATTCAAAGTTTGAGACCTTTTGAATTTTATTTTTTTCATGTTTTTGTCAAGGTACTCTGGGTACACTTCAGGGAAATTTCTTAGGTCCAAGAGACCCTCAAAGATGCATAACAGTTGTTGGTCTCAAAACCACTGTGTATTTATGCACCTCTGCAGGAATCACATCTACAGACCTGATGGTGGGAACCTGATGGGGTGGGTACCTGATAGGGGCGAACATGGAGTGAAGGAACAAGGACAGGTGGTTCTGGAAGATGTGGTGTCTCTTGGAGAGTTTTCTCAACCTAAATTGGTCAATAATTATCTCCACTAGTACCTGACCACTTCCTTCATCAGGTTGATGTGTTTGATTACAAAACTTCTTGCTTAAAACTGGCCAGCTGAATCCCAAGGATGCTGTGAACTGCTCAGCAAATGCCAACCAGTTAATGCCATGCACTGGTTCCAGTGAGCAGAGTCAGCTGGAGTGAGAGCTCCAGTGCTCAGCTTGGAGCAGGACAGGGCTGCAGTGTTCTTCTCAGCCTCCCAACACCCTCTCCCAGCCCTTTGTGCCTCCATCCAGCAGCACCGTTCCCTGCTGTGCCGGGCAGACGTGAGGGCATTCCTGTCTTGTGTTGCCTTTGTGTGCTTATTAAAAAGGAATCAGCAGATCTGCTGAGTGCCTGGGTAATGGAACCCAGATGTGGGCACTGCCGCCCGCTCTGCTTGACAAATCTGCAGCTTTTGGGATTTCACCAGGGTTGCTTATTATTTACAGAACGTAACTTGAGACAGTAGAACAAATTTTTAGATTAAAAAAAATCAAGTGGTGTGGAATGTTTTTAGCTGTGCAGACCAAACAAGGCAGTTTGCCATGGGGGTGATGGACTAAATCAATGCAGTTTAGGTCCAGCACCAGTGTCATTGGGTTGGAGAACTGCTGGCCTTACCAACCAGACGGGAATGATCTGTTATCACCAGGATCAGTGTATGAGAGTGGAAGGCACGGTGAACACTGAACTTGTACTCTGAGGTGCTTCTTCATTTAAAAACAAAACCAAAACATAAAACCTTGGCTCAGAAATTGTCAAACCTTCAGAAATCCATTGTGGTGCCCTGTGCCTTTTTAGCAGTGGTTCTTTCTCTCTGACCTGCTTTGAGCTAGATGTTAGAAACCAGTGTTCCCTGTAATTACAGTGTCTGTGGGATTAAAAGGCCCTGTTCTATCCCTATTTTTAGGGTAGTCTTGCTTGCAGTGCTTCAGATCCCTCTTCTCAAGATACTACAGAATATTAGAGAGGCTGGCACAGGGGAATGTTTGTCTGAAGGATGGTTCATGGAAAACCCACTGCACAGTGCAGCTGCTCTGTCCCAATTATCCAACCTTCCTGAATGCAGGATGGAAAGTGTCTCAGCAAACCATTATTGATTGGCCACTGTTAACTAAAACTCTCCTTAGGCTGCAGACAGTCACTCTTTGAACTTGTCAGTAGGTGCCGTATAGAGGTCTAACAGCCAACAGGGGCTTCCTAGATTAGTGATCTTTTGCCATTTTCCTGCTTTTGGAAGTTAGTAAGTAGGACAAGCAGCAAGGTGTGAATTATACTGGTTGGAATTCTTTAATTTCTTTGGAACTTTGCCTCAATATTTTGCATTCATGGAGGCAAACACTTTTGTTTACTGCTTTATAAGAGTCTAATAGGTAAAAACAGGCACATGTTTGTTCACCTCTTGTGTAGGTTTAGAAAGACAAGAATGCTGTGCCTGGTGCAGGTGAATCCTGCTTATATCTAAGGAATTTAAGGGGCAGGAGAGGTGACTTGCTCCAGAGCCATAGTACTTTAATAGCACAGCTCTAACCACTGCATTCAGGGTTGTCAAAAACTTGAAGGAAAACAAATTTTTAAAGGGTGCCCAGGCTTCAGGTGTGAGACAGGGGTGCTGAGGGGGAAAGGTCACAAGGAAATGAGGCTCCAGAGAAAACAGCTGCAGGTCATGGAGCCCAGAAGATGCATGCTGTCTCCTGGTGGTGGGCAACTTCAAAAGCTCTGTGGGACCTTCTTCCTGTCCCTGGAGGCTGGAGTTCCTTGTGCAGGGTTTTTACAAAGAGTCAGGATGGGAAGGGAGAGCACTAATCCAAAATGGTGTATTTGGCTGGGAAATTTGTAACAGCAGTAGCCTGGAAGAGCTGTGAAATACCATGGAGCAGCCCCAGAGTGATGCTGCTGGGAAGGGACAGGGAGTGAAGCAGGGCTCGGCAGCCTGTAACACAATTCTTCAGGGGTAGGGCGTTCCAGGAGCTTGAAGGAATTCAGAGTATTATTTTTTGACAAAATACTGCTAAGGGAGGAACCGAGCCTGCAGTTCTGCAGTGCTGTGGCCAATATCAACCTCTGATTTCTGTCAGCCCACACATGTGTATGTGTCTTTATTTTTGTCATTTTTAATAAACACACAGAAGGGTAAAGTATGTTAAACCCTGCTATGGGGACCCTTATTAATGAAGATTTTTCTTCTGTCTTAATTTAACTGCGTGTTCCTATTTCCATAACCATAGAGTTTGCAGTCTCCTGGCGCTGTCCATTGGTGCACTCTTATTTTCTTTAGAGCAGTGAGAAAAATCAGTCAAATCAGTAAAACTGCTGATAAATACATCCTCAGATCTTCAGAGAGTATACTCTGCTCAGGTTACTTCTTCCTGCTAATTTAACTACTTGCCCCTTCATTGTAGACAAAATCCTTCTATTTTTATTATTGTATGGTTCTGTGTCTCACAGAAATGTATGAGTAGACACCATATCTTCCAGAGCCAAGTCTTGCAGGATCTACACGCCGTGTGTGTGAAGATCTGGGATTTTTGAAGGCTTTGTCACACCTTGTATTTCAAAATGACTGGAACTCTGTGTGCAGACAGGTGTCAGTGGAAGAAAAGGCTGCACCAGGTGATCTCTGTGTGTCTCTTGCTGCAGGACCCAGGCAGAGCGAGTGCGGAAGCCCCGGTGTTGCAGGGGACCCCAGGGGCTCCTGCCCCGCTACCTGGAGAGCCAAGCAGAGGGACAGGAGCAGCTCTTCAAACTGACAGACAACATCCAGGATGAGTTGTGAGTACACAGCCATTTATACAGCTACTTTGAGTACTTCTGTTCTGTTTGCTGCCATCATGTCTTCACATCTAAAACTGCTTCACACACAGACACATGATCAGTTCTGGGCCCTACCCACAACGACGACATTGAGGGGCTGGAGCCTGTCCAGGGAAGGAGACGGAGCTGGGGAGGGGTCTGGAGCACCAGGAGTGTCTGAGGGAGCGGGGCGGGGCTCAGCCTGGAGAAAAGGAGGCTCATGGGGGACCTTCTGGCTCTCCACAACTCCCTGGAAGGAGGGTGCAGCCAGTCAGGCTCTTCTGTCACAGAACAGGTGACAGGAAGAAGGGACAGAATGAGAGGAAATGGCCTGAAGTCGCACCAGGGGAGTTTTAGGTTGGATATTGGGGTAAATTTATTAATGGAAAGTCATAAAGTCGTGGCACAGCTGCCCAGGGCAGTGGTGCAGTCACCATCCCTGGAGAGATTTAAAAGCCATGTGGATGTGGCCCTTGGGGACATGGGTTAGTGGTGGCCTGGACAATGCTGGAAGAACAGTTGGATTTGATGGTCTCAGAGGGCTTTTCCAACCCCAATTATTCTGTGATTCTACAGGGGATATCAGTTTGTTGGATTGGGGTGTAAAGGCAGAATTCATCACTTGCCCGATCTCCACCACAGTTACTGATCAGCTGTGTCAGGGGAGGGTGTCAGATGCTGTGTCTGTCACCCATCAGAGCATCTGCCAAGGCAAAGGGTCGGAATGGCTGATGGTGGAGCTGGCAGAGAGAGGTGCAGGTTCAGCAGGGTCACTTGGTGTCACCAGTGTCACTGGGCAGGCTCCATGTGCCACTCCAGGTTCTGCCTGAGGAAGAGTTTGCAATCTGGCACTTACTTGTGGCCCTGTGAGTTCACACTCGGGGTATCCCATTTCTATCTCCTTTCAGGATCTTTGTGCCTATTCAGGCTGGCTCTTAGGCAGGGAGACTGGAAAGAGCAATTTGTGACCAAAAAAAATCACCAGTGTAGCCCATAGCAGAGTAGTGGCCTTTGTCATCAAGTCACACTGTTCATTCACTGTGACTCTCGCCATTAGGAACACCATTCAACAGGAACACA
>VZRS01006291.1:0-140856 GCA_013398055.1 Ifrita kowaldi | reverse complement strand
TTATTTTTGTCATTTTTAATAAACACACAGAAGGGTAAAGTATGTTAAACCCTGCTATGGGGACCCTTATTAATGAAGATTTTTCTTCTGTCTTAATTTAACTGCGTGTTCCTATTTCCATAACCATAGAGTTTGCAGTCTCCTGGCGCTGTCCATTGGTGCACTCTTATTTTCTTTAGAGCAGTGAGAAAAATCAGTCAAATCAGTAAAACTGCTGATAAATACATCCTCAGATCTTCAGAGAGTATACTCTGCTCAGGTTACTTCTTCCTGCTAATTTAACTACTTGCCCCTTCATTGTAGACAAAATCCTTCTATTTTTATTATTGTATGGTTCTGTGTCTCACAGAAATGTATGAGTAGACACCATATCTTCCAGAGCCAAGTCTTGCAGGATCTACACGCCGTGTGTGTGAAGATCTGGGATTTTTGAAGGCTTTGTCACACCTTGTATTTCAAAATGACTGGAACTCTGTGTGCAGACAGGTGTCAGTGGAAGAAAAGGCTGCACCAGGTGATCTCTGTGTGTCTCTTGCTGCAGGACCCAGGCAGAGCGAGTGCGGAAGCCCCGGTGTTGCAGGGGACCCCAGGGGCTCCTGCCCCGCTACCTGGAGAGCCAAGCAGAGGGACAGGAGCAGCTCTTCAAACTGACAGACAACATCCAGGATGAGTTGTGAGTACACAGCCATTTATACAGCTACTTTGAGTACTTCTGTTCTGTTTGCTGCCATCATGTCTTCACATCTAAAACTGCTTCACACACAGACACATGATCAGTTCTGGGCCCTACCCACAACGACGACATTGAGGGGCTGGAGCCTGTCCAGGGAAGGAGACGGAGCTGGGGAGGGGTCTGGAGCACCAGGAGTGTCTGAGGGAGCGGGGCGGGGCTCAGCCTGGAGAAAAGGAGGCTCATGGGGGACCTTCTGGCTCTCCACAACTCCCTGGAAGGAGGGTGCAGCCAGTCAGGCTCTTCTGTCACAGAACAGGTGACAGGAAGAAGGGACAGAATGAGAGGAAATGGCCTGAAGTCGCACCAGGGGAGTTTTAGGTTGGATATTGGGGTAAATTTATTAATGGAAAGTCATAAAGTCGTGGCACAGCTGCCCAGGGCAGTGGTGCAGTCACCATCCCTGGAGAGATTTAAAAGCCATGTGGATGTGGCCCTTGGGGACATGGGTTAGTGGTGGCCTGGACAATGCTGGAAGAACAGTTGGATTTGATGGTCTCAGAGGGCTTTTCCAACCCCAATTATTCTGTGATTCTACAGGGGATATCAGTTTGTTGGATTGGGGTGTAAAGGCAGAATTCATCACTTGCCCGATCTCCACCACAGTTACTGATCAGCTGTGTCAGGGGAGGGTGTCAGATGCTGTGTCTGTCACCCATCAGAGCATCTGCCAAGGCAAAGGGTCGGAATGGCTGATGGTGGAGCTGGCAGAGAGAGGTGCAGGTTCAGCAGGGTCACTTGGTGTCACCAGTGTCACTGGGCAGGCTCCATGTGCCACTCCAGGTTCTGCCTGAGGAAGAGTTTGCAATCTGGCACTTACTTGTGGCCCTGTGAGTTCACACTCGGGGTATCCCATTTCTATCTCCTTTCAGGATCTTTGTGCCTATTCAGGCTGGCTCTTAGGCAGGGAGACTGGAAAGAGCAATTTGTGACCAAAAAAAATCACCAGTGTAGCCCATAGCAGAGTAGTGGCCTTTGTCATCAAGTCACACTGTTCATTCACTGTGACTCTCGCCATTAGGAACACCATTCAACAGGAACACAGTGTTTCTTGTCATGGAAAATAAGTACAAAATTATGCCTCTGACTTTTATCCTAGTATCATAATCAGAAACACATTTAAAGACCTGATTATTTGCATATTTTCCTTCGGAGTTAAATCCATAAAAGGGGGTTTAATACCTTGCTCTACTGTTCTAACTAAATGTTTCCACATTTTTTTCCAGTTAGGCTCGCTGTTTCACTTCTGGAAAATATTGTGTAATTACTTCCTGATGTTGTTAAAAACCCCACAAATTCTCCAGAGGTCTGGTTGCTTCTACTTTGTTCTACTGGGTCATGTTTCATTTAATTTTTCATTTTATTAATTTGAGATATTTTTAATAGTGTAGCTGTATGGGTTTAAAAAAAAAAAGTTGTATCTTGCAGTAGTATCTGAAAAGGTTAAAAATGCCGTTTTAAGAACTAGACACTGAGAAGAAAGTAACAGTTGGCAAGAGCAAAGGTAATGATGCATGACTCAAACTTAGAACAAAATGTAGAGCCTGAACTACAAATTAGCTAATGTTTCTGGGCTTCTCCATTAACTCACTGACCTCTGTTTCCATTCCTCAGAATATATACATGCCACCAGTAAAAGTCTTACAAGGAGAAGTACATGCATCATGTGGTGTTCTTAAAGAGCAAATGTAACCCATGGTCAGTGCCCAGGTGCTGCCCGTGGACTTGAGAGCAGCTGTCAGGGCCCCATTTCTCCCTGTGGATGTCCCGGTGTGCCCAGTGGCATTGTGACCCCGTGGGATGCGGGGCCTCCCTCAAACACTCGTGTTTGATGTGCCTGTCCAGGGCATCAGGCTGTTCTTCTGCAGCTGTACTGCTGCTCTGGGTTTAAATTAAGTTTTCTGTGACACTTCATAAAAAATGTCACTCTCCATCCTATTTAACTAATTTCAAAGGCAGAACTTTGCCCTGAAGCGTTTGAACTCCGATGGAAAACTGCAGGGCAGCTGCTGGTTTCCGGAACTCTGTTAATGTTGTCTTTCACCTGGGTTCCTCTAAGCTGAAATCCACTTTTCTCCCAGTTTGTTTTACTTAAAGGAACACAGTTCATTTATCCCATCCTGGATCTTCATCCAGGGGTAGAGCTGGGCAAAGCACGTTACAGGCCCTTTTTAATGAGGCTGGTTGTGCCCTTCTCAGCGCTGACATGACAGTGTGGGGTGGAGTTGGTGTGTGCACCTTTCCCAGTGCGAGGGGAGCGAGGGCAGGGATACAGCACGGAGGGAAAGGCAAGTTCAATGCAGAGCAGTGTGTTTGAGAGGACTGGGAATACAGAATTACTGGAGTTATCCTTTTATACCACAAAAAGAAACCATGGCCTGACCTCTTGCCATATTTTTGGCTATTAACATACCTTTTATAGCTCTGGGTTTATTTGGCTACAGCTCAGAGTAGTTTGTGCACAGTGTTATTTAACTGGTAGAGCCAAGGGTGGGTTTGGAGATGGGGAACTTTTCTGTTTACCAGAAATACCAAGTAGTTACAAAGGTCACTGGTTTCTAAGCCAGTGGTGGATTCTACAGGATGTGAGGACAGCAGGCAGGTTTGTATGAGCAGTGGCTCAGAGGGCAGCAGTTGGGAACCTGCCTGACAGCAGGAGAATCCTCCTTTACAGATGCATGTCAACCCCGGGGGCTGCTGGCAGAACTTTATTACTCTATTTAGCACTACTCTATTACTCTACTCAGCTATGATTTCACATTCAAGTTGCTGATTTTTTCAGCATTTAAAAAGCCATACTAACGAGGTTCATTTCAGTAGTAAATCAGAAGTGGGGCAGAAGCATTTGTGTGTTCGACTTCTATTTCAGTTTTGCACCTTACAATTCTTCTTTTACATACCAGCCTTTTCAGCCATCATAACTCTCAATATTCCTAACTCACTCTTCTCTCCCTCTTCCTGTTCATCACTCAGTCTAATCTCCCTGGGGAAACCTGCTTGCTGCTTAACCTCTCACCCCATGTTAAACAGCTAATTTCTCTTTTCTGCTGCTGATCCTGGCAGCAGGTTCAACTTGTTTTTGGTTTTGAAGGCAGGGAGGTGTAGGGAGCAGGGAAGCACAGGAGGGTTACAGGATAATGCTCTTGTCATAAATGTCTGCAAACTTTTCACATACCAGCTCTGGAACTGAAGGTAGTTGCAATTAAGTTTCAGCATTAGGACTTGCAGTGCTCCAGAGCAAGGAAATTACTGTTCCTAAGCCTTGTCAAAGGACATTTTTATGTGTCCCTGTAATGCCTACAGCTGGTGGCCAGGCAGGCAGCTCTAATATTTGATTTACAACATGATCTTTTTATAACTAGGTGAGAGTGTCCTTTATCAGCTCCATTTCTAAACTGTTTAAATTAAATACAGATGAATTGTACATGTTGCACTACTGCATTTTCTGACGGACTTCTGAAGGTCACAGAACAGGTGAAGACAATGCTTAATTTGCTATTTTTAGCTTTAAGCTAATGATGTTTTCTCCTTTGTTGCAGTTTCATCGCTGTGGAGAACATTGACAGCTACTGTGTGCTCATCTCCTCCAAGGCTGTGTATTTCCTGAAGAGCGGGGACTGCACGGATAGGGATTCCATATTCCTGGAGGTCAGGTATGATGACCTGTACCACTGCCTGGTGTCCAAGGACCACGGGAATGTGTACATCCAGCTCACCAAGAAGGCTGTGAACACGAGCAGCGGTGTGGCCATGCCAGGCCCCTCCCAACAGCGGCCCATGGTGAGTAGCTGGCACCCCTTTCCCCTTGTGCTCCCGTCATGACCAAAGTGTTTTAGTCACAGGCTTTGTTCTGTCAGCACTGAAAACAGCTGCTGCCCAGGTTTCAGTGACTGTAGAAGTGGCTCCCTAAACTCCTGAGAAAGCTGAAGACAGGAAAACCCTAAAATATTCCTGCAGGCAGGAAAGTAACAGGAAGAAACATGTATATACCTATGAAAGGCTTTTAACTTTACCACATAAATGGAACTTGGGTACTTTGCTGTCTGTTTAATCTTCTCCTACATGTAGTGTTTTTTACTGTGAGGTCTCTAACGCTGGAACCAGTTTATATTTTGTGCCATTACAGTAGTTGCTCAGGGGCTGTCCTGCAGGCCCAGTTACAAGCTCACCCCTGACCCAAGTCAGTTCACATTCCAAACAGACCAGCCAGATAAAAGGTGGGAGGAGAGGCAAAGGAAATAACCTCAGATATGGCACAATGTTCCTGCTCTCACCCTTGAATATCTGTGTGTGCACCTGGTGCTCCCTCTCACTTCTTCCTTACTCCAGCCTCAGTGCTGAGAAGGAAACTCCACTGAAACCTTCCTGTCCTTTACTTCCAGGTCTAAAATCTATTCTGTTTTAGCTGACAGCAGGAGCACATTAAGAAAAATCCCCTTTCTTTCCGCAGGTGAAAGTGAAATCGGAAGCTCTGGCAGTAAAGCTGTCCCAAGAAATCAACTATGCAAAAAGCCTTTATTATGAGCAGCAGCTGATGCTAAGACTCAGTGAAAATCAAGAGCAACTTGAGCTGGACTCTTGAAAATCCACTTCCTCACTGCCAGAAAGAGCTGCAAGTACCAGGCTGGAGCCAGAACTGTATGACTAGAGAAGGAAAAATATAATTTTAGTATTTAGAGAAAACAAAAGAGGTGGCTTTTCTTTTTTATGCACCAGTTGTATAACAGAGGTGTAGCTGACACAGCTTTGGGTCGGGGAGAAGCCCTGTATTTTGCTAACATGTATATATGTACACGTGTCCATGTAAATACGACCGGCAGCAGGTGTTGGTATAAATATGAGTCTGTTTACTGTGTAAAGAAATTAAAGGAGCTCTACTGAGTCGTACTGCACTACCTGACACAAGCCCTTCTCTCTCTCTGTCTTTTTTTTTCCTTGAGAAAACTGATTTTCACAGTTCAGGAATGTAGATAAACCTTTAAAAAATAAAATGAAGAATTAATTTTAGCTGTTGAAGCACAGGTGTCCCATAGTTTGGAGCTTTAACACCATGATTAGGGTGCATTAACACTGTGATTAGGGGGCATTGGTTGGGTTGTTCGGTGGGCTTTTTGTTGTTTTTTCTCTTAAGTCACTAACAGAGGTAAATACAGGAGACCTGGTCTTGCACTGAAATGTCAGCCTCTTTTTTACCAGAAAAATTGCATTTTGGTAAATAATACAGGGAGGATTCAGTTTTACATTCACAGTCTGCATCTCAAGGCCCCTATTTCTGACTTGTTTTTGAAGTAGTTGAAGTGAGCAGCCTTGGAAATTGAATCTTTAAATTCAGATTTTTCCTTCCCTCAGGTGGAAGAAGGGTGGGGGAGAGGAGATCACCAGCTTGTTGGACTTCACAACATCTTCAGAAGTAAACTTCTAAATAATAAAAATAACAAGTTATTTTTTTTCCAGTGTTGTACATCACATCAGTATTTGTCTCATTAACTGTAACCACACTGAAGAGGGAGGAATGAGTGCTCTTAAGCATCTTAACCCACAGGAACTGGAACCCTCAGTGTCACATGTACGCCCCGGAGGTGCCAGGCTTGGGTATGAAGACACAACTCTCCTGTAACTGCTGAGTAACTTACATTTTAAAGTGTTATTTTATAACCCTTTTGACTCAGTGTAAGTAGAGCTTTAAAAAGTAAAGTAATTCAAAGGTAAAGTCCTTTCATGAAGACACATGGGAATATTTTGGTGCTGAAGGTTAGAATGAAACCAGTTCTGAGCTCTTGTAAAATACTGGGCTGCTAAAGGTGGGGAGGGAAAACAAGGGGTAGTTCACTGCTGTGTTGAGCATTTCCAGGGATGGATGGAGTACTTGGAGTCTGTAACCATCCATGAGGACATGATGTGCAAACACCAGAGCAGTCACTGAACTCTTGGTGTGCCCTGAACTCAGAGAGCTATTTGTGTGAAATAACCTGTTCAGCTTCAAGGTGCAGTAAAGAGTAGATGAAATAACACCTCAGCAGGGGCAGGAATAACTGTCTCTAACTGGTAGAGACCCCACACAGCATGGAAATGACACGTGAGGAAATGACACCTCTCCGTATCTTCCTTCTCTACTCTCCTCCCCTTTCCTTGCCTGTTTTCCCAGTCCTCTCATCCCCTTTACCGACCTGTCAAATCCTGTCCTGTCCTCCCTTTTCCCATCCTTTCCACCTTTCCTCCTCTTTACTGTTCTTCTCCCCCTTTTCCTGCCCTCCCCTTTATTCCCCTTTTCTCCCCTTTACTGTCCTGCCCTCTCCTCCTGTCCTCTCCTCCCTTGCCCTTTTCCCTGGCCCATGATTTCACTCCAGTGCTCCTGCAAAGGTGAACAAATCCAGGGGCTGTGTCCACACTGCCCCTGCTGGAAACACCCCCACCCGACCCCACTAACTGACCCTGTCACCAAGTCTGACTCTGACACAGGCTTAGCTTGTCTGCCGACTCCTGAGACAGGAATGTCCTCACTTTCTCAAGGCATGAAAGTAACTGCAAAAAAGATACTTTTAGGCTCCGAAACCAGGCATGAAGTTCTGTGTGTCCTTCTGCATCTGTGGCGTGTTCACAGGGAAGACCCCTTTTCCTTGCCATCATTGCTGGCTCATCAGTGATCCTGTTCCCAACAGCTCCTACAGCTTGAGGGGTTCCTGGAGTGATGGGAGCACAGGGCAAATGTGAACAACACCCTTTCCTCCCCTCTGCTCCTGACAGAGTCCCAGTAACTCAGTGTGACGAGCCATCTGAGCAGCTCCAGTCCCAAAGGCTGTTTTCCAAAGCAGTGCAGTGTTTACATTTTTGTGGGGAGAAGCTAAGTGGCTAAATGGGCCCCATCTCAAACCAGAGCAATAATCGGACATTTCCCAGTGACAGGGACCTTTTGATCTCTTCACTATCTCATTTCCTAGACTGCATGATGCTTTTCAACATTTATCTATTTTCTCTTCAGTAAAATACTTTGTGACATCTTTGCCCAACTATATATATTTTTTGACTTCTTTTTCTCTCTAAAGCACAGTTTAGTCCATACCTGCTTCCTCCAGTGCACAACCTACAGGGCTGACAAATCCTCTCAGCCCTTGCTCTGCTTTTCTTCTCAGAGGAACCTGCATTGATTTGCTGCTCACTTCACCTCTGGTACCTCACACTGAAAAAGCAGGTTTCGGTGAATATACTCTCTTTAGATTACAGGTTGCTGCACAGATATTTTTAAAAATCCCAACAAAGCAAAATCAAAGCACATTTTAATTAAGAGCTGCTCAAAATCCACTTATACAAGTTTTCTTCTGACAGTTACACTGTGCATGTGTATGCTTCTGTACTACCTTTAATATATACACCCACCCCCAACTGTAGATACACTTCAGAATTCTCTTGAAAAGCAAAGGCTGTGTTCCAAACTTCTCTATTCCACCCTCCTAAAGGCAGGGTTGTTGCAAAGAAAGAACAATCTTATTTTTCTGAAAATAAATACAATAAAGTAAAATAAAATAAAAGAGAAAATATAAAACAAATTATACAACAGTGAAAATTAAACAAAATAAAATAATAAAATATGCCCAGAGCTTCAGACTCCAGTCCAGATTGCTGCAGCATTCCAGCTTGACAGCACACTCTTACTCCACATCGTGATGCTTAATTTTATCAAATGCAGGGCTGGGACAAAGCACTTCCAACTCCCCTTGTGTTACAGGTTTGACTTTCTTGCAACCCATTTCTAACAGCTGCTCATGGCCTCCCAAATGATCTGACAGCTTTGACAGAGGGCTCAGGGCAGCACAAACCCACCTGTCTTCCCCTGCCAGAACGATCCCTGGCCAAGAAAATGTTTTGTTAACAGGACTGGGAGCAGCTTGACCGAACCATGGAGTTTCCGCAGTTCTCCTGCAGGGGATTTTCTGGAGTGGAGAATGTGAGGCAAACCCAGCCCCAGCTGGGTCTGTGCCCAGCCCTGCTTGTGCCTCAGTGCAGGAGAGGGCAGAATCTGACAAGGATTCCTGCCAGAAAGAAAAGGTTACTCATTAACGACTGACAAACACTGGGGGGAAAAACCAGTCATGTTGTTTTGCTCAGTGGAACCACTGCACATTTTTGGCCAGAAATACAAATGCTGTGGGTACAAACTGCAGTTCCATTAGAGGGGTCAGCTCTGCTCAGGGCCTGGGGACACTCATGATGAGCCGAGCATCAGGATCCCAGAATCCCAGGTTGGTTTGGGCTGGAAAGGACCTTAAAGACCATCCCATCCTCCCCCACCATGGGCAGGGACGTCTTCCACTATCCCAGGTTGCTCCAAGCCCTGTCCAGCCTGGCCTTGGACACTTCCAGGGATGGGGCAGCCACAGCTTCTCTGGGAACATGTGCCAGGGCCTCCTTACCGTGTGCCAGGAATGCACAATTTACACATAACACAGTGTCACACGGGCTTGGTGAGTGTTTGGGTTTTTGGGTTTTCTTCCCTGTAGCTGATGCTCCCCTGCCCGACCCTGTGCTCTGCACAAAGTGTGGGTAAGAGCAGCCCTGTACCTCAGGCCTGCTCTGGGCTGACTCAAAAGCTTTGAAAGGCCACGGGCCAAGTAAACAGCTTCCATGTGCATTTCCATTTTGGATAAATGGCTGGGTCACCCAAAGGACAAGGGCTGTGGACGGGAGCTGCAGAACAATGGGTTCTGAAAATGCCAGCAAAAAAAGTCCCCTGCATGCTGCAGCTGTAGAGGAATTCTAACAAATAAAGGAGAAATCCATCATACCATCTATCCCTCAGCCCTCCAGACACCACAAAAGCAAACATTTGCTCTGCCCCGGGAGGGTGACTCACCATTCCTAAGGACTGTTGCTCCAAGGCCTTTGGCAAACAACCGACATCCAGCCGTACAAACCACCGGGTATCGAAGTAATGATGTAGCAAAAAAACCTGTGCCTGCATGCAGGTTTAATGGGAGGAAAAAAATAAAATAATTTTTACAAGTAACCCACCATTTGCATGACAAGACTCTCCCCCAGCCTTCTTTTGGCAAGGCCAGGCCCTTTCAGCAGCTCCAGCAGCAGGAGCATCACCTCTGTCTCCCCTCTGCCAATGGGCAATTCTAGGCCCTTCCATTAATCCTTTTTCAGGATTTCTTTGAATCTCAAAGTATGGAGGAAAAAGTATTTGAGGTAAACATCCCAGAAATGTGAAGATTCTCTTCAGCACTACCTTCTATGCCAGAACACATCTTAATTTGTGGTGTAATAGCACTTACATGATGCTTCAAAGGATTTTCCAGAGACAGCATCCTTAGGCCCTCAGTTCAGACATGCAAATGTTGTAGAATTTTGTGTATAAATGGGTGCAATCATTATTTCTGACCCAGCTCAGTACAAAGCTGACTCCAGTCATGCTATTTATAGTCATAGAATTGTTTGGGTTGGATATTTCCATGGATGGGGCATCTACCGCTGCTCTGGGCAGCCTGTGACTGTGCCTCACCTTCACTGTAAAATTTTCTTCCTTATATGTGGTCTGAGTCTACTTTACCTTAAAACCATTTCCCCTTCTCCTATGGCTGCAGACCCTGTTAAAAAGTTTGTCCCCATCTTTCTAGTAAGGCCTCTTGAAATACGGGAAGGGGCTCTAAGGTTTCCCTGGAGCCTGCTCTACTCCAGGCTGGTAACCCCCAGCTCTCCCAGCCTGGCTCCAGAGGGGTTCCAGCCTTTGGAGCACCTCTGTGGCCTCCGCTGGACCTGCTCTGTGTCTTTCCTGTGCTGAGGGCTCCAGACCTGGATACATTTCCTTCCTCCCTGTATTGGGTGCCTCTAATCTGTACCAGCCTCAGTAGACAATAAGATGTCACCTTCACATGGGACCTCCTTGTTTTGTGGCAGGAGGTTCCATTCTCACAGTCCTCATTCTTTGGTGTTACTACTCATACATTTTGCTTCACTAACTCTAATCCCAACTGATCCTGCTGACCCTGTCCATAAAAAAATTTATTTTAAACCAGGCCAGTATCTACCTGGAGAAATTCTGTGCTGTTGACAAAACCTTGTGAGCAAAAATGAACAGCAGTCAAGGTCATAATCACACTGAGATCACACCAGAGCTGACATTTATAAGCAGGTTTAAGAGCCAACTCCCCACTTTCAGCTTCCTGATTTCAAACACTAAAAATCCACATTACACGTACAACTTCACTCACCTTTCTTTCTTTCCACAGACACCTTTTTGCCTCTCCTTTGAGCACGCACCAGAGGGAAATCAACATGCAGAAGAACGTGTATTTATACATCATCCTGAACACATCTCAGGCCATCCAGGAATTCCCACAGCAGTGCTGGGAGCTCTCCCAATCTCAAAGACCAGCACCCATTGTCAAAGCAGAGCTCGGGGGTACCAGCATCAGTGACAGCTCAGCACTGCTTGTGTGCCTCAGCCTTATGTCTGTATTGACTCCAAGATTATCCAGTGTCAATTTGCTGTGGGTTCCAGTGGAAATAACCCCCCACAGAGCACAGGAATCCACATCCACGCCTTAGACAGACCAACCAGCTGCTGAGGCTCCCAGGGGGATGGCAGAGAGCAGGTTTCACTGCACCTTTCACACACAAATATTGAACTAGGCGCCACTTCTGACAGAAAACCCATCACTGAGTGACCACGGACACTGTCCCAGGGCCTGTGCACCCACAGGAAGCACATCCACACCTTTCCCAGAGTGCACCCAGCAAGCATCTTCCCTGTGCTCCCAGCCAGCCATGGGGGCCAGGTTTCCACCACACGACACCGGAGGAGCCTTGGAACTCCAAGACGAGCGGGGAGCATTTCTGGAGGCCTGGCTTCTGTTCAGAACAGAAATGTTTCCCTTGGCTTGTGCAAGTTGCCGGGACTGAGCGCGGTGCGAGGCTGGAGGAGCCAGTTTTCCATTCCCCCTTCCATTACTCTTTTTGATTGGCACTTTAATGAGGGCGCCGGGGGTCGACCCCCTGCCAGGGGGCCGGTTCATGCCCCGTTTATCTCACAGTCCATGTAAGACTAAAATAACACGCCAGGCTGAGTTTCACTGGCTTGTGATCCCACAGCCCACCGTGATGGATTGAGTGACTGCAGCAAGCTGGCAGCTAAAGTGTGTTGTAACAGTATCTTTCTGTCAGCGCAACACAATGGATTTGCTGATTCCCGGGCTTTTCCCGGTGCTCGCCGTTACCATCGGCCCACGAGTTTCTAAAGTTCATTTTCCAGGGGGCTGCAAAGTGATAATAAATAACATAGCAAAGGTTACTCCAAGCTTTTCTTCCCCTCAGCTGCCCTACTGCTGACGCAGGAGGGGCTGTGGTGCCAACTTTACTACACGCACAAGAACAGCCATAAATCCACTCGCTCTTCCAGAAAGGAGGAAAGGGGCAGCTCTGTTGCTCTTTTGTGGGAGCTCATTCTGCTGGGCCAACACAGGGCTCCTCCCCCCGAAGGGAACAGCAGTACAGCCCAGCCCCAGGGGTGGCTACACCAAGTTCTCTCCAGAAGGAAACTCCCTGGGGGCTGAACTTCACAGGCTGCAGAATCAGGACCAACATGCCACAGACCTTGAAATCATCTTATTTATTTGCACCAAAATAACCCATAAGTTCACTAGAATATCCAGGAATCCTGTGTGAGGCTGGGATTTCGTGTTAGATACCTTTCTTTAATATTCTAAACATTCAATATCCTCATATCTCCTCTATAGGAAAACCTCAAACAAAATGGGTTTTTCCTTTAAAAACTGGAGTCTAGGAAATGAAGTTTTTTTAGTCATCCAAAGAGGTCCTCTACTAACTGAGACCTTGCCTCTGTGTCCTGTTTCCTCAATATCTCTTCATTCTCCCTTCCCACTGTCTGCAAAGTAAAGAACTTCCTGCAAATACTGGGGAGAACCCTCTAATTTTTGGTTCTTGCCCTTCCAGCCCCTCCCAGCAAGAATGAACAAATGAGCTCCACAACAGAAGGGGTTCCTTACTTCCTGTATAAGAATTTTTGACAGCACAAATTTCAGACTACTGACTCTCCCACCCCCCAACAACCAATAGTCAGACCAAAAATCCACCCCTGGACCTAATAAATAGGAAGGGTGAAACTGGTTCCCTTGCTTAGGACAGCTCTGTAGACCTGTATACCTACAGTTTCTTTAAGGCCTTGCACAAGACAGTAACACAGCCAAAAATAGCTCCAAAATTAATTTTAGAGCTTCAGCTGCCGTAATGTCAGTGCATCCTCAAATATTTCATTGTGGGTACCTAGAACCCTTTTCCACCACTGGGCTCTAGATCCATCTCACTCTGGGCAAAATCAAGTGTGTTCCTACCAATAGAAGAAATCACTAGAGATTGAGTAAAAGAGTTAAGAAAATGAGAATACAGATGTTGAAGGGACTCAAAGATCAAGGAAAAATGCACCAGGATCCGAAAAGAGAACACAATGAGGACAAGGGGCCAGACTGAGGAGCTGCTTAAAAAACCCACTGCTCTCAATGGCAGCTATGGACCACACAAATCACTCCACAATGTAGATTTCAACTCACAGTGCTGGAGAAATGAGCCTCATGAGTTGAGGAACTTTATTTGTGAGATAAGAGACAGCCACAGCCCCCAACTGGAACAGCAGCGGCAGCACACGAGGCTGCTCCTGGCGAGAGCCTTGGCCGAGTGTGGAGCTGGTCCTGTGCAAACTGCTCCAGAGATCCCAGCCCGGTCCTGTGACCCCAGCCCTGCAGCCTGCAGATACAACACTCAGCCAGCTTTGAACTGGCCACCCCAGAGCCTGCCAGCAACACCAGCCCAGCACAGGGAGCAGGGATGAGCTGCAAATACCACGTGAAACTTCCCTGGAGCTGCCAGTGGTTCCTCTACCTCCCAGTTCCATTCCAGCCCAGATCTGCCCATGCAAGCTGCTGCAGCCAAGTCCTAAATGTTCCTCTGGGGAGAGCCAGACACTTACACCTTAACACAGAAGAGGGCATACTGAGCCTACAGCCAGAAAGCCTGGGAAATATTAGGAAAAACGAGTGGGTGGGGGAGCTCAAGGGACCAGTGGGAGGATGCGGGAAATCAGTAACACTGATCTGAATAACTGGTAACAATTATTAGATCTTTTTCGGTATGAATCATCTCAGAGACTCATCATTAAATGATGTCACTCAAGGGGCAGTAAAAAATACAGTAGAAGCCGCCAGCCTGCCCTGACAAGGGTTTGGAGCCACAATGTGATTGGCCAAACTGGTCTGGGAAGCTTCACCAACACATCAAAAAGGGAGCAAGTTTTGTGGAGAATATACACTCCGACAGATCGGTCAGGCAAATTTGTCTTTGCCAAGATTATGATGTTACTTAAAGCTCTGATGAATCTGCCTGAACTGCTGGAGAAGGAGTAGCCTCACTTATCTGATGACCACTGACCTTGTCATTGCCCCGTCCCCTCCCCAGGGGTGGAATTTGCATTTGAAGCTACAGGTTGTAAAATCAGCCGGTCAGAACCGTTCTGAGGGAACAAAACCAAACCAGAGCAACAGCACAACAGCCCAAACCAAGCAAACAACAGATTGAGTTTGAACAGAATCTGTTCTCTGGGTTCACCAAACCTACCCAAGAGCTCCTGTCCTTGCAGGGGAAGGGGCAGCAGAGGTGGTGCTGCCTTGTGCACATCTGAACGCCTTTTATCTTCTTAAACAACTGCAGGAGAAGAAAAACTCCGTGATCAACAACCAGTAGCATCAGCAGGCTCAGGAACTCAACAGTAACCACACCACAGTCCCTTTCTCCACACCTTCCACTTAACACACCCCCTTTTCCCAAACTGCAGAACCATGGCCCTTTTCTGCCAATATAAAACACCTTCTGCACCCAATCCGTGTTTGCTTCTCACCTGGGGGCAAAATACTGGATGCTGTCAGTGCTGCTTTGCAGCCACTGAACCTGGCAGTGGCTGAGGAGCTGGGTGTGAACAGACATTTACAGGTAGTTCCAAGAACTTCCCAGATCCAAAATGGGGGTGGAAACCATCCCTGTGTGTGGAGCAGAGCAGGACGCAAAGCTGAAATGATTCACTGCTCCAGGAAGGCTCGTGGCTTCCTAAAGTCAGGGATAATCTCCAGGTTGCCCTTCCCTTTTCAGACACACAGCTCCCAGCATCTACCATCCAGAAGTGCATTGCCATTAAGAGTTTCTTAAGAGGGCTTTACAATGAATTTTTTTTACTTTTTGGAGTTTTATGGAATTTAGGCACACACAGAGAAGAATATAGGACTTGGCTTCTGGAAATACTGTGCATTAGAGAGATGCTATTGGTTTCAGAGCTTCCTTACCTGTGATGAGAGAAAAGGGAAAAGGAAGATTAGAGAACTCGAGAGTCGCAATTTCAACACAGTGGTTTTCAGCCCAAGATTGAAGCAATACAAGGTATTGCTCTCCAACAAATCTGTCACACCACAAACTAGAGATGTGGTCTAAGAAAGAAGAACAAAAACTTCAGCCCTCACCACTGTGCACTGATTGTGATGGAACAACTGCTTAAAACCCAGGAACTTTAATTTGCTTGGAGATTTCTGGGGAGGAGGGAGTGGAGACAGTGGGGATTTAGGGAAGGGTCAAGAGAAGAAGTCCAGCACTTGTTCCACACGTGCCTCTGGAGCACAGCCCATTGCAACAAGGTGATGTGAGTTTGAGCCAAGTACACCATGTCGAATTATCAGTATCTATTATTAACCAAAAAAAGTTAACCTGAATGGTTAGCATAATGCTATGTTTTTACAACATCTGTCAGCAATTATTTGTATTTACTTGCACTGCAAATGCAGAAGAAAAGTGAGAGAAATAAACACCAGAATTCCCACCAGTCTTGTGTTTTCCCACAAAGAATCTCTAATCATCCCTGTTTAGACACTCACATTTGTTCCTTGCCCTCTCCAGCATGGAATTTCTTCCCAATCCTCTATGACCAGTGACTATCAGTCCCCTTTACCCTGCAGCGAATATGGACTAACCCCTCTGCAATTACTGGTGTTAACTTCAGGGTTCTTAAGACAGAAATCAGAACTCTGATATTTCTTGGATTCCAAACAGTTCGTGCTCTCCCCTTGGCCATGCCTTACCACAGCAAGAAGGGAGGCAGGGAGAGCAAGGGTTGTGCTCCAGTCGCACTCCACCTGTGCAAGGCAGGGTGAGGAACAGGTTAGCTGGGTGAAAAGTTCACTGCAAGCTGAGCTGTCTGTTTCTCTTGCTTAATTTATCCGATATTTGGCTAACCTTGCTCTGAACCCAGCCCCCAAGACCCCCTTCCTCTCATCCCTCCCCAGCGGGTTCGTGTCAGCCAAAGACACCGCCTCTAATTCCCTTCTCCCTGACCCTGCCGAGGGGAGCGGGGGCTGGGACACAGGGCCAAGCACAGAGCAGGGCCCGAGCACTGCACAGATAATCATTATTTATGCTCTAAACTTCAACAGGAGCAAACACAAAAGCCCTGCAGTCAGCAATGTTGCCTGACGTGGTGTTCCAGCTTATCAGCCTTCCCAAGGCTGGATGGCACCCCCCCTGCCCCCCCACCTCCTTTGCACCCTCTCGCTCTTACAAGGACGCAACACTTCCTAGAGTAGCTTATAACGGATCCCTGATTCCCCTGGCAGCTCTCGCCAGGGGACTGGCACACAGCTCCCACATCCACAGCCTCCAAGACACCAGTTAACCCAGTATGTCCATCACCTCATTTCTGCAGCTCAAGATCCTCAAAAGGAACCTGACAGATGAATTTAAATTTTGCAAAGCACAGAGCAGTAGCTGCAGTGACACAGAACACGAGCAGGGAGATCCTAAGGAGCTTTTCTCGCCCCAAATCCCATAAAGCTAGCAGAGGAAAGGCTGGAGGGTATCAAGATGCACTACTGCTGCTCTTCGGAGAACAGGATTCTCTGATCCACAGACCTTTATGCATCCATAAGCTACTCATCCTGCAGATACAGCCAAGGTTGTGCTCAGAAGCTGCTGAGCAGTTTCCCTTTCCCTGGTAATCTACAGCTTACCAACCCCTCCTGCTCCTGTGCCCAAAAAATGGGTGACGAGAACTCCTGACATTCCCCCCGCTGTGCAGGGCACTGCTCTGTGAACACCCTCACAGCACCTCTTGATTGCACACGTCAGAGCTCGGCATTGGTGATGCAAACTGCTGGAAAAACTGCCCGGAACACGCATTTCTGGCAAGCTCCCCTTGTTTTCCTGCTGTGATCAGGACTGCTCCCAACACTCTCCAGGGCAACACAAAGTGTGTTTGATGGGCTTCTCAATGACCGGGCACAACTTCAGAACGGGGCACAAACCAAACCTGCCGAGCTGTCCCTGCTCCACTGAGCAGCTGCTGCTCCCTTTGGTGTTTAACCTCGGACTCCCCAGAATCCACACTTCCATTCCCACCTGCTGGCACTCCCTGCCTCTGTGAGAGTGACTTAGGATGTGCCTAAGACTCTGCTAATGGAGCAGAACAAATGTTTCCTGTAAACCTTATCATTTTTGACCTGACAAAGAACCTCACAGCTGTGCCATGGCTTTGATACACCTGAGCTGCCTCAGGTCCAGGAGACACTCTCACAGCTCATTATTTTTATAATCTGTATCATCAGAGTGCCCAAAACTCCATTACAGTGTGTCTGCAGACAAAAAGTTCATGTCCCTCTGACAGGGAGGGCAGAAACAGCCTGACAGCCTTACAATAAGTGGAAATTCTTGTGGTCTAAGAACAATATTAAACTTGTTTCTCAGGGTCAGCAGATGACCTCGCCTTGACACATGGCTTCGTTTCTCTGGAAGCAGTGTAGACTGGCCTAGTTCTGGTGTGGTCACTAATTTAGTGACACCATCCATTCCAAACTTCACCACTCCCTCACCAAAGTAGCAAAATATCAGTTTACAAAGAGTACTTTGAAATAAAAACCCCCGGGCCCTTACCAAAGCACATGATCCAGCACCACCCTCCCCATCTAATGGTCCATGTTTCCAAGGCATGAAAGTTGTTGAGAAGAGTCAAGTAAGGGTATCAGAAACTTCAAACTGCTACATAAGTAAACTGAGGATACACCAAAAACCCCTCAGCCCACATGGCATAACTCCCCTGGTACCTGTATTCCTCAACAGTAGGGCCAGTACAGGTACTCACTGCTGCCTCAACATAATTAATCTATTAGATAACAAACAACATATAATTGCCATACAAGGAATCCTTTGTGTGATTTTAACGTCTCTTCAAAACTGTTGGAATTAGTCATGGGTGGGTAAAAAGGCACAGGACTGTTACAACAGGTGAGAGAGAAAGTCAATCACAGAGCTCAGTGCCACAGATCCCAGTTTGCTCCTTCCAGTCACCACACAGAAAAGCAAAAATACTTCAAAAGATGCCATACCTGCATAATTAAAGGCAAGCTGAATGCAATGAAGCTCAAATAGTTTACAGGTGCAGCTTAAGAATCACCTAATTTTAAAAAAAGACTGCACATACTTGATGCAGCCATTTTAATAATTCCGCCCCAAACTCCAGAGTTTGTTCACAACAGAAAAGAGCTTGTGAAAACCTTGAGAGAAACAACTTTCACTTTAGAAATGCAGGAGGGCAATTAACAGGTCAAGCTTCAAAGGAAATCTATGTCCTCTTCTCCATATATCCAACTTAGAGGCTTCTGTTTGTGGGGAAAAAAACCCAAACAAAACCAAGAAAAACACCACAACAAACAAACCCCAACACCTCCGTCCCCTGCTCCCAAATAACCATCCCACATCATGAAAATGTAAGAGGGCAGCAATTGGAAATTCACCCTTTCAGCATCTCAGGGAGATTCTTCAGCTCTTGCTGGCTCCTGAGGAAGATTTTTGTCCCCCATGACTGCAGGCAGACCCTCACAGACACATCACCCCCGCTCCTGGCACTCGGGGCACAATTCCAGTGGCTGCTGCTGTTGGAACAGGCTCAGCTCAGACACAGCCCCCATACTCCAGGGTCAGACTCACCACCGAGAGATCCAGGGATGATGCTTAAAACACAGGAATTAAGTGAAATCAGCCCAGTTGATTGGAGCATGGTCCTGATAATGCCAAAGTTGTGGCTTCAATCCCTGTACAGGCCATTCAAGAATTGGACTCTATGGAGGGCCCGCTTGGAGTTCCCTTCCAATCCAGAATTGTCTGTGATTCTAAATTAAAGCCAAGGACAGGGAAACCCATGACCCTGACAGCCTTTGATGAGCTGGTAAGGAGTGCTTGGGGTTCTGGGGTTTCTGAACCCCCCTGGGATCAACCGGAGGGCTCCATAACCTGCCCCTTCCCACAGCTCTGGAAGTTTCCACTGGAGCCCCTGGGATGCAGAATTCCAGGAGATAAATGTGTATGTCTCAAACACTGAGAGCAGGTGGCTGTGGAGCCAACCAAGGGCTGTTGGTAATAACAGGCAGGGATTGTTGTTGATCACAGACAGGGATTGTTGTTGATAACACGCTGTGAGAAAGAACAAGATGTGGCTGGAGAAGGGGCCATGCGGAGGTAGGGCAGCACTGTCCTGGGACAAACATCCTTGTTCATGCTCCTGGAGACAAGCACAGCACAAGTGCAGGAATGAGGCTGGAAATTAGGCAGAGATTGTAAGGGGGATCAAGGTCACCAGAGATCCACAAAGCCTCTGACCCATTTCCAGAAAGGTCTGAAAGAACATCTATGACAGCTGATCTGCATAGAAACTGAGAAAAAATCCTGACAATGGCAAACCTTGTNACCATCCATTCCAAACTTCACCACTCCCTCACCAAAGTAGCAAAATATCAGTTTACAAAGAGTACTTTGAAATAAAAACCCCCGGGCCCTTACCAAAGCACATGATCCAGCACCACCCTCCCCATCTAATGGTCCATGTTTCCAAGGCATGAAAGTTGTTGAGAAGAGTCAAGTAAGGGTATCAGAAACTTCAAACTGCTACATAAGTAAACTGAGGATACACCAAAAACCCCTCAGCCCACATGGCATAACTCCCCTGGTACCTGTATTCCTCAACAGTAGGGCCAGTACAGGTACTCACTGCTGCCTCAACATAATTAATCTATTAGATAACAAACAACATATAATTGCCATACAAGGAATCCTTTGTGTGATTTTAACGTCTCTTCAAAACTGTTGGAATTAGTCATGGGTGGGTAAAAAGGCACAGGACTGTTACAACAGGTGAGAGAGAAAGTCAATCACAGAGCTCAGTGCCACAGATCCCAGTTTGCTCCTTCCAGTCACCACACAGAAAAGCAAAAATACTTCAAAAGATGCCATACCTGCATAATTAAAGGCAAGCTGAATGCAATGAAGCTCAAATAGTTTACAGGTGCAGCTTAAGAATCACCTAATTTTAAAAAAAGACTGCACATACTTGATGCAGCCATTTTAATAATTCCGCCCCAAACTCCAGAGTTTGTTCACAACAGAAAAGAGCTTGTGAAAACCTTGAGAGAAACAACTTTCACTTTAGAAATGCAGGAGGGCAATTAACAGGTCAAGCTTCAAAGGAAATCTATGTCCTCTTCTCCATATATCCAACTTAGAGGCTTCTGTTTGTGGGGAAAAAAACCCAAACAAAACCAAGAAAAACACCACAACAAACAAACCCCAACACCTCCGTCCCCTGCTCCCAAATAACCATCCCACATCATGAAAATGTAAGAGGGCAGCAATTGGAAATTCACCCTTTCAGCATCTCAGGGAGATTCTTCAGCTCTTGCTGGCTCCTGAGGAAGATTTTTGTCCCCCATGACTGCAGGCAGACCCTCACAGACACATCACCCCCGCTCCTGGCACTCGGGGCACAATTCCAGTGGCTGCTGCTGTTGGAACAGGCTCAGCTCAGACACAGCCCCCATACTCCAGGGTCAGACTCACCACCGAGAGATCCAGGGATGATGCTTAAAACACAGGAATTAAGTGAAATCAGCCCAGTTGATTGGAGCATGGTCCTGATAATGCCAAAGTTGTGGCTTCAATCCCTGTACAGGCCATTCAAGAATTGGACTCTATGGAGGGCCCGCTTGGAGTTCCCTTCCAATCCAGAATTGTCTGTGATTCTAAATTAAAGCCAAGGACAGGGAAACCCATGACCCTGACAGCCTTTGATGAGCTGGTAAGGAGTGCTTGGGGTTCTGGGGTTTCTGAACCCCCCTGGGATCAACCGGAGGGCTCCATAACCTGCCCCTTCCCACAGCTCTGGAAGTTTCCACTGGAGCCCCTGGGATGCAGAATTCCAGGAGATAAATGTGTATGTCTCAAACACTGAGAGCAGGTGGCTGTGGAGCCAACCAAGGGCTGTTGGTAATAACAGGCAGGGATTGTTGTTGATCACAGACAGGGATTGTTGTTGATAACACGCTGTGAGAAAGAACAAGATGTGGCTGGAGAAGGGGCCATGCGGAGGTAGGGCAGCACTGTCCTGGGACAAACATCCTTGTTCATGCTCCTGGAGACAAGCACAGCACAAGTGCAGGAATGAGGCTGGAAATTAGGCAGAGATTGTAAGGGGGATCAAGGTCACCAGAGATCCACAAAGCCTCTGACCCATTTCCAGAAAGGTCTGAAAGAACATCTATGACAGCTGATCTGCATAGAAACTGAGAAAAAATCCTGACAATGGCAAACCTTGTCCATAAAAAGAACCCCCTCAAGCCTGGGTGGTGTCCCCAGGATCCTGGACATCCCATCTGCTGGACTGATGCAGCTGGATCCATGCTGAAACCAGGATTGACATCCCAGTAGCTGGATCAATGCTGGATCCAGACCTGGTGATCCATCCTTCCTTCCTTCCTTCCTTCCTTCCTTCCTTCCTTCCTTCCTCCCTCCCTCCCTCCCTCCCTCCCATGCTCCCTTGCCCTCAGGGCGGGATGTCACACGGGCCATGTGCAGCCCCAGAGGCTCAGCTGGCTGGACAGTGGTCCTGGTGTGGCTGGAGGTGGGTGGACGGCACTGGACAGCAGGAGTCGGTCCCTGGGCCAGGCCCATCCGAGGGCCACAGCCAACACCAACCATCCACATGCAGGTTCAGTACCTACAGAGCAACCAAAATATGAAAGATCGCTCACATGTGGGATCTATTAGGGCATTTTGAAGGAATTCACGTTCATTGTTTCCCTTGAAATATAAAGGTTATAAAACTTAACGGCCACATGACAAGGAAACTATATGAAACACTCAGAGATTTACAGAGCGACTGCTCAGCTCTCGGGGCATGTGGCTGGAAATTGCTGGGCAAAAGCCAATGAGCCCCGTGGTCTGAGCTTTTGGGCAGTTTTCTTATTTCTTCCTTTCTTTTCCTGACCTTGCAGACTGGTATTTGGTTACCACAGCAGCTCCAAAGTCAAACAGAAACACAGCTTGTATCTTCTTTCAAGTATTTATTTCTTTTGTCCTGTTAACATTAAGTAATGAAAGGAATTGTAAGGATTTTGAAGGGGTGTGGGGGGGAAGGAATGAAAGCAGGAGAAAGAAAAAAAAATACGGACATAATGGCTTAATTTCTCACAGCATGTGCAGCACAAATGAACAGTAAACAAATCCCACAGAAAAATGCAAACAAAGGCTACGTTTGCTCCAAGTTCCAAGAAAAGGGCCCATCGTGAGTGCCCCTGAGCAAACATTTCTGTGATTAAACCCTCAGAGCCTCTGTGTGATTTCTAAGCCAATTCAGCACAGCAGATACCTTCCCCCTTCTCCCAGAATATCCCTGGGCTGGAGCAGCCACAGGGCTCGGTTTCCAAGCCTTGTTTTGGTTTAAGGCATGGAAATGTTGTAATTATGGCATTAAGAGGAAGGAGCAATCTAATCCAACGAGTCAAGGGCAAGTGTGAAAATCTGATTAGAGATTTGCCACTGGGGTTTGACTATACAGAGTGAAATAATTTAGCAACAGATCATGAACAAACACCGTATTTTGCTGGGATTTTTATCCCCAATTTTGGCAGCCCCAGCCCGGTCAGAAACTCATGATGTCAGCTGCCACCAAAGGTCTTTGGGTGACCCTAAGGGTTGTACCAGCAGTACAATCATAAATGATCTCATTGTGTGACACCAGGTGAGGCTGTGCCATTTTCTGTGCCACCCTTCCTATGTCTGTAACAAATGGAAGTGCTTCGGTAGGGCCAGGCTGGCACAGGTGAGAGTCAAACAATGTGCTGGCAGTGCTTTCCTGCATTTCCTTACTTCCCAAATATCAGTTGCAGCACAACTCTAGTCCCCTTTATTTTCTTAAATGAACCAAGGACGAGTATGCAGCAACACAAATCCCAAAGTACCATCATGCCATTCCCCTCATGTGGAAATAAGCCATGCCCTGATGTCGGGAGGTCACTCTTATTTTAATGAACTCTTTCCAAGATTTCCAGGGTGATTATTCTTCCCCTGATGATCTGAGGCTGAGAAGCGAATCCAGTGAAAGAAACAAAACCAAACAGTGAAAATTTTCTGCTGTAAGTAAAGGCAAATGCACTTTTTACAGTATCCCAAGTTAGGGTTTTTTCCCTTGAAAATGTCTATAGGCACGTTTTTGATCACAGGATTGGAAATATGTCATGAGAACACACTCAAATATGCGTCTGCATTAACACTGCTGCCAGAAGCCATCTCACAGTCATCACCAGACATAGTGGAGCCCCTAGAAAGCTTTCTGTGGGATTGGAAGGCATCCAGCCAGGAGAAAGCAAAGCCACCATGTGATTGGGATGGCCAGTTCCACAAGAAAACTGTACATTGATGAATGGCAAGCGCTCAAAGGGGGAGTTACAGTGAAGAGCTTGCAAGGAGATCACTGGCCAAGAACCATCATGTGCATAAAGTATTTGATAAATGAAAATCTGAAAGAAGTCTATGTAAAAATGATCCATTGAAAGAAAACAGGCTGATTTTACAGCAAGAATTGCCCATGTCAAGCAGTGCTGCTGGCTGTAATAAAGATCACTGGAATACAACTTGCTCATCCAGCCTCAGAGGATGTGTACCTTAGACTGCAAAAGGACACTCTGAAGTATTGTGAAATAACCTATTTTACTATTTGTGTATGGCAAATTATCAGAAGAAATCAAATAGCAGTGCTGGGTATTGGGGCTTGCACCATATTTTTATTTTTCACCAGATGACTTTTACCTTATGATTCCCCCTCTAACCATAAAGTGAGGTTCTGGCCCCCCACTCCCTCCCAGTCCTTCCCAGTTCAAATTCGGATCGTGTAGGTGTTAAACAGAATGTGCAGTTATGAACAGAAGTAACAGCTCTCTGGGATTTAGCTACACTTCATGCTTCAAAGGAACAGATCTGAAGATATTTAGGGCAGTTTGCAGAGTTAATGTCTAAGAAGGTGTGCACAAGGCACAGGTGAGGGACTGCCTGAGGGGAGGGCGCAGAGATGAACAATCTGCAGGCACAGCATTCTGGCTCAGGAACTCTCCAAACACAGCCCTCTCCAACGGGAACAATTGGAAGAGACAGATGAAATGATGAAAAATGAAGGGATCAGCAGAAATCAAACCTAATATAAACCCAACTAAAATAAACTCAGCNCTTCCCCCTTCTCCCAGAATATCCCTGGGCTGGAGCAGCCACAGGGCTCGGTTTCCAAGCCTTGTTTTGGTTTAAGGCATGGAAATGTTGTAATTATGGCATTAAGAGGAAGGAGCAATCTAATCCAACGAGTCAAGGGCAAGTGTGAAAATCTGATTAGAGATTTGCCACTGGGGTTTGACTATACAGAGTGAAATAATTTAGCAACAGATCATGAACAAACACCGTATTTTGCTGGGATTTTTATCCCCAATTTTGGCAGCCCCAGCCCGGTCAGAAACTCATGATGTCAGCTGCCACCAAAGGTCTTTGGGTGACCCTAAGGGTTGTACCAGCAGTACAATCATAAATGATCTCATTGTGTGACACCAGGTGAGGCTGTGCCATTTTCTGTGCCACCCTTCCTATGTCTGTAACAAATGGAAGTGCTTCGGTAGGGCCAGGCTGGCACAGGTGAGAGTCAAACAATGTGCTGGCAGTGCTTTCCTGCATTTCCTTACTTCCCAAATATCAGTTGCAGCACAACTCTAGTCCCCTTTATTTTCTTAAATGAACCAAGGACGAGTATGCAGCAACACAAATCCCAAAGTACCATCATGCCATTCCCCTCATGTGGAAATAAGCCATGCCCTGATGTCGGGAGGTCACTCTTATTTTAATGAACTCTTTCCAAGATTTCCAGGGTGATTATTCTTCCCCTGATGATCTGAGGCTGAGAAGCGAATCCAGTGAAAGAAACAAAACCAAACAGTGAAAATTTTCTGCTGTAAGTAAAGGCAAATGCACTTTTTACAGTATCCCAAGTTAGGGTTTTTTCCCTTGAAAATGTCTATAGGCACGTTTTTGATCACAGGATTGGAAATATGTCATGAGAACACACTCAAATATGCGTCTGCATTAACACTGCTGCCAGAAGCCATCTCACAGTCATCACCAGACATAGTGGAGCCCCTAGAAAGCTTTCTGTGGGATTGGAAGGCATCCAGCCAGGAGAAAGCAAAGCCACCATGTGATTGGGATGGCCAGTTCCACAAGAAAACTGTACATTGATGAATGGCAAGCGCTCAAAGGGGGAGTTACAGTGAAGAGCTTGCAAGGAGATCACTGGCCAAGAACCATCATGTGCATAAAGTATTTGATAAATGAAAATCTGAAAGAAGTCTATGTAAAAATGATCCATTGAAAGAAAACAGGCTGATTTTACAGCAAGAATTGCCCATGTCAAGCAGTGCTGCTGGCTGTAATAAAGATCACTGGAATACAACTTGCTCATCCAGCCTCAGAGGATGTGTACCTTAGACTGCAAAAGGACACTCTGAAGTATTGTGAAATAACCTATTTTACTATTTGTGTATGGCAAATTATCAGAAGAAATCAAATAGCAGTGCTGGGTATTGGGGCTTGCACCATATTTTTATTTTTCACCAGATGACTTTTACCTTATGATTCCCCCTCTAACCATAAAGTGAGGTTCTGGCCCCCCACTCCCTCCCAGTCCTTCCCAGTTCAAATTCGGATCGTGTAGGTGTTAAACAGAATGTGCAGTTATGAACAGAAGTAACAGCTCTCTGGGATTTAGCTACACTTCATGCTTCAAAGGAACAGATCTGAAGATATTTAGGGCAGTTTGCAGAGTTAATGTCTAAGAAGGTGTGCACAAGGCACAGGTGAGGGACTGCCTGAGGGGAGGGCGCAGAGATGAACAATCTGCAGGCACAGCATTCTGGCTCAGGAACTCTCCAAACACAGCCCTCTCCAACGGGAACAATTGGAAGAGACAGATGAAATGATGAAAAATGAAGGGATCAGCAGAAATCAAACCTAATATAAACCCAACTAAAATAAACTCAGCATGGCTCCTGTGGCTCATTCAAAAGCAGCTCTTCTCCAATGAACTCAGGTCAGGGGAAAGATGGAATAGAACTTCCTCTGCTCTGTGCCTTTAGGAGCCACTGGCAACTTTGACTGGCAATGGGAAGAGGTTTTTAAAGGGAAATACTGAAGATTGCAACTCCACCTCCTACGTTGCATCACAGGAAATGTGCCATCTCCAACCAGAAAGCGTAACTGCTCCTAAATCCTGCGCTTCAGAATTTGAAAGAATTAACATTATTTTCATAATTGCTGTGGGGTCAGAGCTGTGTGTACTTGCCCGAATTCAAAGCCAAGCGATAGTTTTTACATAAGAAAACTTACAATTCTGTAATTTATTTTTAAAACTGGAATGAAGATGCTTTGACTCTGCATGTGTAAAACAGAACAAGGTCAGGAGGCTCAGTGCTGTATTCCCGGGATGATGGAAGCAGAGCATTCTATTGCACAATCAAACTGAGTTGTTTGTAAATTATTTATGTGCTGTTTAACGTATGTAGAAACTTTTGCTACAGGACATCAACACTGGGATTTTTTAAAATTATTTTTCTGCATCAGCATCAGACCACTTCTAAAGAAATTCAAGGCTATATTTGATCATTTGATTAACATGATTAACATGCTTGTTAAACCTCAGCTAAAACAACAGAGAAGCTGAATGCGGTTTAGGGTTCAAAAATATTATAATAGTTGATGTGAGCGAAGAAGGTTTTTTGGCTATAGCAGACAGCTGAGAAACATGTCAGATTGCTTCTAGTGAACAGTCAGAAATATCAGAATATTGAAAGTTACAGACTATTCAGCCACCACAGCACATGTAATAGTGCTTGCTTATGCCACTCCCCACTGTCTTTTGCACAGTCCTTAGAACAGGAATAAAATATTGCCTGGCTCCACAAGTGTTCTCCATGAATTTGCAGCTCTGATGGGTGTTCAGAAAAGAACACAAGGTAATTTATTGCTGGGAAGGAGAGAGCCAAGCAAAAGCTCACAGCCCGATCTGTGATTCTGTTTAATCCTATGGCAGAATTGAGTTGAACATATTCCTCCACATTTATTACCATTAACAAGGGGAGATGTGGCCCGAGACCTCAAGGAATCAGGTAGGAGCTGCTGTGGCTCGTCTTTCTGGTACTTGAGAGACTCCTCCATTCTCTAAGGCTGACACTGACCCAAAGAATTGCTTTGTTCTCTGATGGATGGATTTTTTTTTTTAAGCACCTCTTTTCCTACATTTAACAGTTGAGAGAACAGAGCTTGTCACCTCTGCTGCTACTTGTAGTAGGCAGGGTTGAAGGGGGTGTGAGACTACGGAGTGAACTGACTTCCCTGTGCCATGTTCACAGCGAATCAGTGTTCCCAGCAGGCTCTGGGAACAGGAATTTTGTGTTTGGATATCACTTGTTTTCCATTACTGCCATTTCTATCTTCTGTTAACATTCTTCTGACATGAGCCCTTTTTTTCTGATTCCATATGACAGCGGTATTCATGTAGGCAAAACACCCCAGAAACCCCATCACCCTGCACTTACTTCAGTCCTCTCTGCAGAAAGGCACGAATAGTTAACTTTCCCAGAAAAGACAGCAAGGAATTGCCTCCTTATCTTACAGCTGAAGTTAATGCTGCCGTGTGCCAGCCCAGTGCCTGGGAACACTGATCAGACCAACAGTGATGCCCAAGGGCAGCTGGTGGCTCCACCCCAAAGTGTCTGACACTAAAAAAGTTGAAGAAGGTCTCAGTTCATGTACTCCTAATGCCCAGGGTTTGCACACAGTGGTCCAAGGCTCCAGTCAGGGGTCAGGTCTGAGACAGGAGGTGGGAGCCGTGCTCTGAGCTTTCTGGCACCTATGGACAACCAGAGCCCTCCCTCAGTGCTTGGGTTTGCACTGGTTACTTGATGCCACCTCCTTCTTTAATCTGGATTTTACAAGAGTGTCCTGTGGAACCAGAAGTTTAAATCCATTTGTTCAGAGTTTGTACGTGCAGCCTTTACTGTACGAGTGCACTGTGATAGTGACCTGCTCAGGAACCAAGCTCAGTGCCAAATGCCCCAGGGATCTCCAGGAAGGCTATTTTGGAAGCAAGGGTCATTTTCAGACAGAAGCCAACAGGCTTCTGAGATGGCTCAATTTAAGGCATTGATATTCCAACAGTGTTCCTCTCCATTAGTTCCACATTGCTTGGGGAAGGAAGATATCCTATGGGAACTCTTCACTTCTGTATTCATTATCATTTGATTAACATAGATAGAGAAACTTCAGGTCTAGGATGCCTGTCTGTGAAAAGCCTGTACAATACAGAGGCAACTAACTCAGATAAAGAAAAATAATATTTAAAAAATGCTTTTGCGTAAGAAAAAAATAGGAAATGGAACCACATCTACCTAGTAGCACCACGTCAGGATGATTACTGACACAAGCCAGAGAACCACATGTCGTTGTAATACCTAGGCATGATGGATGGCACTTGCAGCTGGTAAAAGTGAGTAGGGAGTCAAACTGACCCTTCCTTGTTTTTACATGTTTGGGCTGCTTTCCCTCACTCAAAAAAAACAAGAGTCAGCCATCAGTTACCAGCATACTGGAGTTTCCAAGCCAGCAAGCTACAAAATTAATTGACTCCATTTTTAGGGCATGGTGACCCACTGGAATGAGCAGGGGCAACAACAGGCTTCTTTTAAAGACTTTGTATTTGGACGGAAATCACACGCCTCTGTTATTATGTAACTTCAGGGATGTAAGGTGGTATCTTGCCTCTGTCTCTTCAGGGCCATCACACTCCCCCTAAGATTGCATCTTATCTTCTATTTTGTATTCTCATATACTTTTCAGTCACTCTCCAGCTCCAATTACAGTGCTTTCTTCCCTCATTTAAGGAGGAATTGTTCTAGAAAGAAATTATGTATGCACAAAAAATTATACAATGCATAAAAAACCATCACACATTTGCCTTGATTCTTTTTTCTGTGCTAATATGTCACAATGCCCATAGCAAAGGTGAGCATAAGGAACTAGTAAGTTTGGACTCTTTGGGAAGGTGTGAAGATATCAATTGTCTCAGAGGTTTGTGCCTTTAGTCCAGTCCAGGCAGGCTGGGACAGTGTGTGTTTCTGCTCACAGGATCTGTTACATGAACAAAAGAGGGTGTAATGTTGAAAGCAAAGATGACAGGAATGGGGGGACTCGCTGCCTTCAATGGCCCAGGAGACAATTAAGGTGTGTCCTGTGTCTTCCACCTGTGCTCTGCAGGCTGGGGCAGCTCAGCCCCCCAGAACAGCCTCCGTCTGCTCTCCCACTCCTTCCCTGCTGGTCCAACTCCTCCAAAGACAGACAGGGGTGTTTGTGCTGGAACTTCGGCTCCCTGAAGGTACTGAGGGAAGGTGCTGAGATGACCTCAGTAGAATAGAGGTGGGAAAGGGGGCAAGAAGTGTCTGAATTGCCATATTCCCACAGGAAACACGGGATAGAAGAGAATGAGCTGCAGGGAGCAGGTGAAGTTCTGTTTTTCCTCGTCTTTCTCTACATCCCTGAATCTATGGCTGTCACTGCTCACAGCTCAGCATCTCCTTCAGAAAAGCATTAGGACAAAGAGGATTCTGTTCCCTAGAGAATGCAACTGCTGCTGGTGACTGACAGGTTTGCTCAGACTCCAAACATACCAGGATCTTAGTGCCGGGGAGGTGAGAGCTGCAAACAGTGCAGAATATTCTCATTCTCAGGGCTGGTGGTTGGTAAAAATGCGAAATACTGCATTTGACATAATCTTGCTTTACCCCAAATTTAGGAACCAGTGCTGTCAAAAAAGTGGCTGTCACCCAGATTAAGTTTACTGAAGCCATGTGAAGAAATAAGAACAAAAGAGATGATCCAAGGGTCACCCTGTATTCTTTTCTCAACAGTTGCATTTCAGCTCAAGGAAGGCACTAGGCCACATTAATGTCTGCAACAAGCAGACGTGTTCTCTTTGAAATACATGCACCCACTTATGCTCTGCCTGCATTAAGTCTGTTACTGGGTTTTTAGGAGCTTTGGCAAGTGCTATCTGTTAATATCTGAAGGTGGGAGTGTTCAGGGAGTTGTCGGAAAGGCTTGCAAGACTAGATCTGATCATACCCACCCACACTAATTAACACATTACATAAAAGTACAACAAGTTTCTCTTTGCAAACATCAGAATCACTTGCCCAGGCACTTTCTGTGCAGTTCTAGAAGAACTAGAGGGATGGACTCTATTGCTTTTTAACCTCAACACAACAATGGGTGAGTGGGGAGGGTACAGTTCCCACTTTCAGGGCTCACTCCTTTTTGTCATGCTGCTAAAAACATGCCATTGGCAGGGACATGGCTGGAATGACCTTTTTAAAGTTCACCAAGGGTGCATGAGGGTGCATTTTTTTCTCATCAAAAACCACAAAATGAAATATTGAACATGAGGGATCAGATTCCTATACAAAGGACTCCTCCCCTCCCTTGCCAATTCTGAAAATCACTTTGTATAAACACCAGCCCCTGAAACCACCTGGAACTGAAAAATCCTCCCATTTAAACTGGGCCTTTTTTTGTCAGAGGAACATGTCCCAAACCAGCTCACGTTTCTCTACCATTCAAACTTTAAACCAGCAGCAATCTCCTGTGTAAGAGCGATAGCAAGGACTCTTTTACTTCTTCAGAGTTTCGAGCAAGTAAAACTAATTGCCTATGAAACTCCTGTGACCTGTTCCTGCAGCTTCACGTGGGTTCCTCCAGCAGCGTAATAAATGGATACCCCGATCTCGATTTAATCCAGACTCTCACATGACATCTGGCTTCAAGATGGTGGCACAGGAAAGTGCAGTGATGACATAGGAAAACAGAAGGGAAAAAAATAATTATGCAGTGGAGAGCAGGAGGCAGCAGAGAGAGCGGGGAAAATCAAAATTAAAATAAGTCAAAGGGCGGAAATTCCTTGGAGAAGGCCTTAGGCTTCAACAAAGTTTGTCCATATTTGCAGCACTTCAAGATTACCCAACACTACCCTTATGTGGGAAGGTCCCAGCAGACCTCGGCAGCCATTCCAGAGGAGTCTTTCTATTAAAAAAAGTCTTCATTGTCTCCATCCACATTTGCAGTCACTTGCTGGATGGAGACTGTCCTGTCTCGCAACACTCACAAGGGAAGGAACTCTCTTACCCAACTCTTCCTGGCTATCTGAAAAGCAAAGACTATGTTTTCCTCATTTTCTGTTTGCTGCAAACCTCTCCCCCACTGTGACTGCTATTTGACCCGCTGTCCGCTCCAGGACCCTGGGGGAAGACAGAGGGAAGTCTGTGTGTGTATGAGAAGAGATGACAAGTCTCAGCTATGTTCTGACTTGTTTATAGTCATCAGAAAGAAATCAACAGCACTTACTGTGTAAGACAACTCTAGAGATAGGGAACATCTTTTGTGCGGTGCAGGGAAAGAGCAGATCTATCCAAGGGACAGGATTTGGGGATGAATGAAGATCCCAGTGTGTGTTTTTACCTCACTTTTGCATCAGGAAGCTACCAATAAATAGAATCTCAGGTTTGATTTCAGGGGGACACTGCTCTTCCACCACGGCTGTTTGCTCTTGCAGCTACAAGCCTGGCACACCCAGCTGGGATTAATGAGGAACTGGAATGGGTCAGAGAGCACCAGGGGAAGCTGGTATCATCATACCTTCCTCTCCCAAACCTCTCCTGATAAACCTGGTACCTTCAGTATTCCAGGCAGATCCTGAAAGGGTTCTCCCTTCATGGCACTTGACCTTTCAGTGAGCTGGGCTTCTCAAAAAAATTGACAAAAAATAAAGCTGGAAGCATCTATTAGCATGATCCTCTCCAGAGAGCCTCAGACATCCAGGAATTCCAACGAAAACTGCATTTTAAGAAACATGTTCAGAGGTGTCACAGTGCTCCAGGTTATAGTTCTGCTCTGACCCAGGCAGGAGAGCCCCTCCAAGCACTCACCCCGGCAGAGGGACTTCACCAGTGGCACTTCTGGCAGCACCTTCCTCTTGGAGAGCTCCAGAAGAGAGAAATCCAGTGGTCTGCAGTAAGGTCAGACCTGATTTTAACATTCACACCTTTGCACCTCAGTAGCAAGTCTCCATTCTACATGGCAGAACCAAAGGAGTATTTCAAATGCAGCTCACAGCTTTTCTGCTGCTCCTCAGATGTCTTTTAGGAGATGATATATTTTGGCATATGGGTTTTTTCCTCATCTAAATTTTTGTATAGAACCTCTTGGTCTATGAACAAATACTGCTTTTCCTTTCTATAACATGCTGCATTTGAATTTGCTGAGCTTTCAACAGACATTTAGGTAGTCAGACTTGCAACTTTTGAGGTAGGGAAACACTAGAAGTATCTGCTTTGCAGGTCAGGGTGCACCTTCAGATGATGCATCTTGCCCCAGGCTACACAGGACATCTATGAAAAGCTCAAAATTCGAGTCAGGAGCCCTAAATTCACTCCTTTAATCACACAACCATCCTTGAGGCACTTCATTCAGGTGTCTCCAGTTAGACTTGCTACTTCCTGTATTGCAATTATATTAATTCCTCTGTTAGTAGTGCTCCAATGTGCTGCTCACTGCATTTTGCACAGGAATGCAGTGTTGCCCTTCCTAGGCTGTCAAAGAGAATATTTAATTACAAAAATAAATAATGTCTAGCTGCTTCTGGCACCTCAGTCCAAGTGTATTTATCACTTTTGGCTGATCAGTACCTGATTCAATGTCCCAAAAGCACCATGGGTTCATTCCCAGAGGAATTCAACGTGCATTTAATCAGGTCTTTGCTAAATGTGCTCCCAAACGTCACATCTCATGAGCACGACAGTACTGTCTCTTCTATTTTTAGAGCATTATCCCACTTCACTGCGCAGACTGATACAATGGATTTTCCTCTGCATGGATTATGTCAGTGAATGTATGTTTGTACAAGCAGGCTCTAGTTTTAGTTCTAGATTTAGTTATCCCGAATGTGCTGCTGCCTACATGTGTGGCAATCTGGGATTAACGCTAAAAATACGTTTATATTTTATCATAAATGAACAAAAAAAATCAGAACAACAATTTCACATATGAGTTCAGTGATAGAAAGAATCTCCCACTATTCAAACTCTCAGCTCTGCTGCCTGAGCCTTCCTGTCCAGCTACCACAGGGGAAGTACAACAGCTTTTTTGGGCCCAGAAAGAGAAGTCCTGGGCAGCCTGCAGCAAAGAAAACATTGCTTCATGGTTTGCTCTTTCCCCAGTGTGCGCTGGGAACAACTTCATCATGGGATGGAAACTGAAGAAAGGGAAGGAAGCTTCCATGAAATGTCCACAACTTTTAGTTCTTCAAAGTAATTTTGAAGTTCCCCATTCAAAAAGCTGAAATGAAACCAGTGGCAGTTCCTCTGGAGAGAGGGGACAAAGTGTGTTTGGGATGGGATGTGATGCCTCTCCACTGAGACAGCCCACAGACACTTCAGAAACAAAAATCACATCTTAAAACTATGAGCAGATTTAACAATTGAACTCTAAAGAATTAAACATCATAGAAACATTTCACACTTTCTGTTTTTCTTTCCAAGGGTCCATAGTCCACTCACTCAATCCTGTGCAAAGGTCATGTTACTATGGATATGACCTGCAAGAAATGTGTTGCCTCAGAGCAGCACAAATCACATGAGCAGGCTGAAAGCCAAGACTTGCTGATTCACAGTCCTGTAGGATTTTCATGCTTGTGTTGGGTTCACTGCAGAACAGTCCTTGAGCCATCAGGTCTATGTTCGTCCTTTAAAAGTGTTCATGCAGGTGTAGCTCCCAGAAAACTTGTGGATTTCTTCAAGTGCTGCCTGGGGGAGAATGCTGGGGTAGAAGCAGAAAGAAAAGGATCAGACGAGACAAATCCCTCAATCTGTTCTAATGAGAGATGTGTAAATATGCATTTATGTACATAAATAGACACATGCCCAAAAATCAGCCAGTGAGAGACACAGACAAAACTGGCATCAGTTTCCTGCCGTGAGAAGGCCCTACAGGGAGAATGTTCCATCCAGTCACCCTTTCTCTACAGAAATGTTTATCCAAAAAAAGTCTCTAAAAGATGTAACTTGGAAGATAACATTATGTTTTCCTCCTTCCAAATACTATGCTTTGATATACACAAATTTAACCTGAATTCTCTGGTTACCTTGCCATCTGGTTGTGAAAGGCATGTGGCCTCCTTATCCTAAGGTATGGATAGAGACCTGATTTTCTGACAGCTATGGTAATGGAAAATAACCTATTAATTCTTACAGTAAAATGGAACAGCCCTTTTTCTTGTCAATAGAATTTCCAGGAACTTTCACCCCAAATTTTACATTCAGAGCAAAGCATTTACTGTGTATTATTTTTTCTTGTTTGAAATGCAATACTGAAATTATTTTCCACAGAAGTCTCATTGCCTTGTTTCAGTTCCTGACTGCAGCAGGTTTTCCGAAGGCTTTAGTGCAAACTGTCATGGAAACACAACAGTGAATGGTGAATGTCCTTTCTCTTTGGTTGTTTCCGGATATGAAGTTATGATTTTTTTTTTCCTTAGGGACCTTAACATTCCTGTCCTGATCATACACAAAAATATTGATTTAATAGGTTCACTGCTGTAACATAGGCAATGCTCTCTAAATGCAGGTGGGATGTCCAGGCCTTATGGCTCAGAAATCCTGCACAATAAAAAGCCTGGAGTCCAACAAGTGACTTAATAAATCCAAATCAACTACCTGTGTAAGTTAATAATTAAGAAATTCCCTAGACAAAAATCCACTTTACATCTCAGGAATCCAAATTTTGGGGATGAAACTGGTTTCATAAAGGGGTTTTGCAAAAAGAAAACATCTCCAAAGGGAATCTCCCTTTTGCTTCCATGACTGTCTCTCAAGGGAAAAGATGAGAGAGCAGTTCCTGTCAGCTTGAGCTTTGCCTCGGGGAACAGACACAGAGCCAACCTTCCCTACGTAGCCAGACTGTTGCTGGGCAAAGGAAACACTGACCTTTTTAGGATGACAAGAACATGCATTGTCCATGGAAGGAGCAGGAAGGCTTGATTCAACTGAACAGCTTCTACCGTCCTCCTCGCCACTGTCTCTGGCTTGAGAGGAGGAAAAAGACTAGGGAACCTGAATAAACAATGTAAAAAATAAAATAATTACATGTGAACCAAGCTTCTTCTTTAAGGCATCACTGCCCAAGTCCTGTTTCTCTAAGTTGTCGCTGGTTACTGGCCTTCAAACATGCCCAGGACCAGCTATGCCTCTAAGAGGCAGAAAATTCTAGTTCCAGCCAAAAAGCCCAAGAGCAGAATGTCCAGTTCCAACCAGAACTACTGGGCTAGCTAAACAGTTAAGAATGTACATGTTGGTGCCTTCAGTGAGAAGTGGCAGAGTGTAATCAGAGCACCAATTCAAGGTTTTTCTTGATTTGAATGCAAACCAATACCAAATGCTGTCTTTTCAGAGCTGGTGTTTTTCCGTTTATTCTCTGCTCCTCTTTGCTCGATTCAAATCCTTGACAGCTGAGAGACAAATATTTCCCTCCATTGCTTTTAATACCAAACATATGGCTTTTCGCAGCTCCTGCAATAGCTTGACACTGCAGATTTTCTTGACTAAGAGAGCGCCATCTGTATTAACAGGTTATTTTACCCATTGTAAAAGATTAATTTGGACAGCCATTACTTGTTCTCTTGGACAGGGGCAAAAAGGAGGTACAGATAGTCTCACTTCAGTAAATGACTGTCATTCCTTTCAGTGGGAAAGGATTCAGTATTCCAGTGAATAAAGAAGGAACTTGTACTGTTAATTCTGAAGTAATTTGTAGACTGGTCCTTTTGCATGACCTCAGTTGCAGATTGCCTCCCCTCCCTCCCTGATACGGCTTGAATACATGCAGGGAAAAACACCTTCCAGTTCTCCCTGTAGCAGCACACGTCTCCCCCAGAACAGGCTGCAGGAATATCCCAGCACGCTGAGGGAACCAGTCTGATGAGTCCCAGGTGGCCTAGACTGACCCTCTGTTCCCAGGCAGCCAAATGAGACATTAAATTCTCTTAACTAAATGAAGCATTAATTAGGAGTGTATTCTGATGATTCATTTAAAATGAGATGCTTTATTCTAGTTCCCCTGGACTGACCTGATTCTCATGCCCTGGAACATCTCTGTGCTGGTGTGGAAGGGCAGGACTGTGGTGGCATTCACTCCGGGACAGTCCAGCAGCCCCAGGGTCAGGCTCTCCATGAAAGCAAACGATGAGGCTTTGGAGGTGCAATAGTCAATGGCACCAGGGATGGCTGACAAGGCCAGGACAGAGTTCAGGCAAACAATGTGCCCATTCTGCAGCTCCAGCATCCTTGGCAGGAATGCTTTGGTGGTCTGAAGAATAACAGAGTTAAAAGAAGAAAAAGAAAAAAAAAAAAAAGATTTGCTCAGCAGTGATACAACAAAAACAGCAGTGACTGAAAAAAATAAGGTGACACAGACACAACAAACCCCAGTGTCCTGTTCATTATGTCAGGAAAGGAGTGGCAGAGGACCTTGCTGCTTTGCCATTTTCTGAGATTCTAAGCAGGCAAAGTTTGTGTGGAAACACAACAGAAGTCTTTCCTAGCACGTGTATAAGCAGTAAACCCAGATGAAGGCCATGAACAGAGTACGTTCTATGCTTAAGAACTTGTACGGGATAAAGTCTTCAACAAAGTGATGAAATCACAAGAAACTCTTTTTTATGTCTATTGTCTGATTCAAAATGGACTGAGTTTCACAGCTCCCTTCCCTGAGCAATGTAGTCCCACACTCCTCTGATGCTCCCTTCACATCACCATACAGGAAACTCCTCTGTGAGCTCAGGCTTTGACAAAGACATTGAATGTTTTACTGGAAATCGCAGAATGGGAATAAAGAGCATCAAATACTGAGTACTACTGAAAAGATTGTATTTATTTTTGACCTCTTTCCTCTGGCCTTTGCCCCTCACATTGTTTTTTCTCTCTTGTTTTCAAGACAGACTGGTTTTACCAAGCATCCCTTAGAAAGACCTACTGGCTGTAATCAGTCACTCTCCTTCCCAGCTTTGACTACATGGGACACAAGAGCTTATCTCACCCAGAACTGTCCCAGGGTGTTTATGTGCTGGGATTTGAGCAGTGCATCATCATCGCTGTCCATCAGGCTCTTCCCATGGACCACAGCAGCATTGTTCACCAGGATGGTGATGTCACCCACCTGCAAAAAAAAGCAAATTACTTGTGACAAACTCTATCTCCCCTCACAAATCAGCAGTTACCATTAGTGCTGAATAGCCATTATTGCCTAAATACATCATTATTTTCACAGCTTTTGACATTCTCGCCTATGGGCCTTGCAATCCTTTGGATCACCTCACACACACAGCTGGACTTTGTACAACATTATGGGTGTGGTCACCCTTCTTTTTTCCCAATATATTTTCTTTCTCATCAAATACTGAATCACAGAATCACAGAATTGTTAAGGTTGGAAAAGACTTTTGAGATCACCAAGTCCAACCATCAACCCGGCTCCACCACTGTGTTCAGCACTAACCCATGTCCTCAGGTGCCACAATCCAATGGTTTTTGAACACTTCCAGGGATGGTGTTTCCACTACTGCCCTGGACAGCCTGTTCTGATGCTTTACAACCCCTTCCATGAAAATGTTTTCACTAAAATCCAATCTAGACCTCCCCTGGTGCAACTTGAGGCCATTTCCTCTCATCCTGTCCCTGCTCCCTGGGAGCAGAGCCCGCTCCCCCCCAGCTGCACCCTCCTGTCAGGGAGCTGTGGAGACCACAAGGTTCCCCCTGAGCCTCCTTTTCTCCAGGCTGAGTCCCCCCAGCTCCCTCAACCCCTTCACAACCAGTGTTCTCCCAGACCTTTTCCCGCACGGCCTTGGCTTGCCGATAGACTTCCTCCCGATTTCCTACATCACAGATGAAGTAGTGGCACTCTGTCCCCATCATCCTGATCTCCTCCATGGTCTCCTTCAGGCATTTCTCAGTCCGGCCCCACAGGATGATCTGCAGTGAGAAACTTTTGTTAGAGTTGAACTGCTTCTGTTTTGTATCTAAAAGAATTAAAACATGCTTCTGACTTCAACAGTTTGATGGAAATCTTTGATGTGTTTTCACTGCCAGAGCTGTTGTTTTGCTTCATTTAAGACAAGCAATGATTTTCTGTTACATGAGGAGTATCAAGTGGGACCCATGTCCCACTGCTGATCCTCTGTTTACAGATTCTTTACAAGCAACACAAGCTAAAACAAAAAAACAGATCTTAAGCCTAACAGGACCAGTATATGGAATGCTTGGAAATTTTTCTGTATCATGTCATTTCAAATCTCTCCCTGTTTCTCCATGTACAGAATAATAAATTTATCCTAAAACCACAGACCCTCCTGAATATCTTGTGTGTTCTCTACTTCTTGTTTTATGTTCGGAGATAAAATCTGCTCTGCAGTAAAATGTATTTTTTGAGCCTAATAATTACTTGCAATGCTGATTGCAGGCTGGTGTCTCAGGTGCATTTCAAACAAGTTCATCCAACTACAGACTTTTAAAGTGAGAAATTTCAAGCATGAATTTTTTTTGCAGCTCATATATGCAGGATTTCACCTGCCACTCCCTTTTAACACAGTAAAAATTAAACACTGTTTCTTGTACAAAGAAAATTCTGAATATTCATGGCACAAACATTCAAATAATGGAGCATGGATTTGATTTACAATGAGACATAACGCGACAACCCTATCTGCATTTCTACACCATCAGCAAGGGCAGAAATAGAAATGACTTGAAAAGTCACCAGGTTCATTAACTTTCATCATGGGGCTTTGTCCAGTACAATTCTTTCTAGTGAGACAAAAACATCAGTCTCAAGTATGAGATGGGGCTTCCACCACTGTCCTTCAAACATTAACCTGCAGCTAAACAGTTTTAACCATGATATGTTTTTCTGAGTACACAACCTTATTTTCTATTTCTTTTAAGGCTACTGAAAGGAATATAATTCCATCTCTGTTACCTAAGACATCTATGAATTAATTGATCTATGCTTTTTGCTCTTCAACTAAGTCTTCTCAGCACTCATCATGCTATAAATGGTGAGTCATCGTCGTTCTGCAAAAAATAAATTACTGAATGGAGCACGTTACTGCAATCAGCTGACTGCTCTGTGACTCCAAGAGCAAGATCCAAAAGAGAAAGAAGAAATGGTTGCTACATTGAAAATGCAAAATTATGGTGCTACTTCCAAGCACATGTGATCCAGGGTTATAGTTCCTTCTCACACCACTGTGTATTGAGTCTGTATGAATCTGACCAGGATCCTGATTTTTTAATGGTTAGAAATAAGCACACTTAAACGTCAAAGATTAAAGAATCTTTGAGTTTTCCAAAATTTGAAAGAACAGAAAGAAAAAAGTCTGAATTGCATCACTGCTTACAGCTCAATCCCTGAAATGAACTCACTAACAGCAAGATAAACATAAAAGATTATGTATTATGTGTGCAGTATTCCTTCCCCACAACAAACCTCTGGCAGGGAGCTTTAACATGCTTATTTTTAAGGACTAGTTAAGCTTATCTCATAACTGGTACTAAAACTAATCTCTGGCAGGGTCAAAGAGCTCTTCAGTGTGCCCAAGCAAGGCTAAAATGCAGAAGTACCCAAGCCCTCAGCCATTTCTCAAGCGAGTCACATTTACAATTAATCCCATTTCCAACTCATTGGCACATCTGTGAACACAAACACACCCAGACTGATAAGATTTATATCCTCGAATTCTCCAGAGCACTAACGAATCTGGTTAACCAGAAACTTCAGAGCATGTATAAATATGCCAGAGCCATTTCATGGGAAATCTTATCTCAGGGGAAGTAATTTTCAAGGAAAAAGCTGTGATCAGACTTAAAAACTGTAAGAAAGCATATGGCTGAAATTGCAGCTTGTGCACTGGCCTGGCTTCCAAAGTCTCAGCATATCACCCTTGGCCATCAGGGCTTGGCATCTCCTCAAAGCTTGTAAAACTGATGGCTATTTACTCACTTCTGATCCCAGGGCTAGACTGAGGGATATTTTTCATGTGTACACTGCAGACTTGAAGGGAAATCAAGAACATGTGAGAAATTTCACAAGCTCTCAGGAAATATTTACAAAATACTGTTCAGCTGTGAGCACACGCACACTTGCTCTCCCTTTCACAACCCACATCTCTGTGGAAAGGGGAGGAAAAACCACTACAAAATGTCAACTGCAAACATCGAGTTTGATGCCCACAGAGTTTCACATCAGGGTGAACTTCACCCTCTTTGCAGGGTTGGATTACTCAATGCACACATTAAAAAATGAAGTGACTTGTTGAAGAGTGTTGGAAGGTAGGACAGGAAGAGGAGAGAAAGAGAAATAAGGTGCAAGACAAGGAGAGTGTAAGGCAAGAAACTGCCCTCACATATCTAATACTCCAGCGCTTCACACTGCTATTGCTAAATAAAAAGTAGATCCCTCACTCTTCACTTCAATCTATTTCAAACATCCACACAGCCTCCTATTCCCAGGAGCTGCCACTGATGCATTGAATATCAGGAAATATACACGGAAGAATAGTTAGGCAAAGGATGACCTGTCAAAGGAATATCTGTCTGTGATGCATCTCTTGGATATAGTATTTTTTTATGCCCCAACAGTTTCATTGCGACCTTTAATATCCTACAGGCAAGTCTTGCAAGGTGACCCCGTTAAAATCTGGGCCATCTGGGGAAGTCAGAATTTGCTGCTTATCCTGCTGACAACATTAATTTCAGCACTGACTTTTTTCCATGAGAAGTTTTGTGTCTTTGATACTGTCCACACTCAGGTGAAGGCTTCAGCCTGTGTAGAGAAAGGCAGTAAAAAAAAGACCATTCTTTTGTGAGAGGTCCCCAATGACCCAGTGGGAAGTGAGGGCTCCTGCCGTCATTTCTGCTACTTTTTACAGATGGATAAAACTCAGAACTCAATACAATGTGCTTTTGGTCCAAATTCAAGCTTGACTGCTCCTACGAGATCATACGAGACTTTCAATCTCTCTCTTACATCTGGCCAGACTGAACTGGCACGGGCTTCCCCCCAGCCTCCCAGGACATCAGATCTCACAGCAAGACAAGGCTGGAGTTGCTGCATTTGTCTCACAGTTGAGGCATCTGTTGCTCCTGAACATCTTTACGGAGGGCTTGGCTCAGTCTTTCTGCATAGGCAATACAGCAGTTTTCTTATGTTTCGATGTTTTCTGGGTCCTTAATCTCCAATTGCCTCCTGAGATTTTCTACAAACTCCTTAGTTCTCTCCTCTCCTGCATTCAGCCTCAGCTCTCCTGCATTCACCCTCTTCAGCAAAATGCGCAATTAGGGATGATCATCCATGTTCTCAATGCTCCTGAACAGACCCTTCTGCTCCCTGTTGACTTGATGAGCCACTGTGGGCCTGGTGCTGTTTGCTGCTGCCCCATGAGCTCCAGTTACCCAAACACTTGGCTCTTCGCTTCCCTTGGGATGCAGCCCTTGGGATACAAGAATATTATTCCTTGCTCAGTCAACAGCAGGAAAGGCATAATTTCACTTCATTGTGCCCCAGCTGGGAATCAAGGGCTCTGCATTCACGAGTAGTCCAGACCTGTGGTTTAGGAAATGGTCCATTTCATTAGGAATGTCCAAATGTAGACATGGGGCTCAGAGTCTGGTCTGTCTCCTCTTTCCTTTCTGAGTCTAAGTCTAAATTGGCAGTAAGTGTGTCCCAACTGGAGGCTGAGAATTACTCCAACAGACACAGAAGTTCCTGTCTGGACAGAGGAAAATGCAAAGGAATAAAGACAGACACTGTGTTCCTGATTTCCCAGCCCGTCAGGATGCTGCACAGCCACCCATTCACTGTAACTTAGCAGTGGACAGAGGAATATTTAATTTGCATTTTGGATAAATTCTTGGACAGACAGTTTTTCATCCTGGAAAGAATCCAGCCCTTATTTCTTCCTCCCCTTCATCTCTCACGATCCTCCCCTGCCTGCCCGTCCCTGCTGCACCAGACACACTCTCCTTTCACAGAGTTACTGACCAGAAAATCGGCGAGGGCAGGAGCCCGGGGAGGTGCATAATCCCGCTCCAAGGCCTCCTGCCCGCGCTTACCTCGGGGTGACCCCGGGCTGGCAGCGGCCAGGGAGGCAGGTGGAATGGGAAAGCTATCCCTGACACTCCAGGCTGCTGGAGGCAGAGGGGCAGGATCCTTGCGACTGGACACAGGGAAGAAGAGATTTATGACTACGGAGGGAGGAACTTCAAGTCCTCTCCTCCCCTTGATGAACTTCAAAGTAGGCAAGGGCTGTGACATCACACTTGGTGCAGATTTTCCCAGGATTATTCATGGATTTTTGCAAAACAAACTTTATCTGTTGATCTGGAGTCACAGAACTCCTTATCTGATCTTAGGAAAATCCTTTCAGCTAGAGGGGCAGGCACTGCATCCTCTGCCCCCAGAGGACTCATTTAACTCTGGATTTAATCTGCTAATGAGGCCTGCCCCGAGGTCGGAGGGGAGTCAGAGGGAAGGGGTTTGCTGCTGTTGGACTAAGGCAAAGCTGTCTAACAGAGACCTGCACTGGCTTCATGCCAAAAGCCCCAATCCTGACTGCAGGGCCAAAGCATGACTTTTACCATAACACAAGAAGAGTTATGCTTCTGGCCACCACAAAATCAGATAAAGCCACTAATTTATATAAACTGGTCTAGATTGAAACTGCTATCAACCACAATATAAACACGTGATCAATGCTTCCAGAGACTGAAGGATATTACTGGTGCAGGACACAAGGTTACAGCTAACTGTACATCATTTACAAGGCTAGTTAACTTGTTTGGTTCAATTTTATTGCTAGCACAATTCAAGAACAGCAGCAAAGGAATGCTGCCCTTTCACATCATCAATTATTTTGGCACTGTATCTTCAGCAAACCCGCTGTGCTAGAATTTCTGCCTCCAGCGAGCTGGAGCAGTACTGGAAAGGTGTCCCACCACAAACTTCTGAGACTGAACATCTGCTATTTCTAGGCACTCTCCTTGGGTTATCTGGGTTGTATTTGAGTAAAGAACTGTTCACCCTTGGTCCTTTACAACACAAGGTGAGCTGTGATTAGCAGATATAACTTCCATGCCGAAAGTTTCTCCATTTTACGATTCATAAAGCAATTCTCTGATATAATCTGAAGACACTGAAAAATTAAAGTGTTGCAGAGAGAGACACGAATGCCCTTCCTGCCTGATCTCATTATTGCTGCCTCCACAAATCAACCACAACTCCCAGCCCCAGATCAGCAGAGATAGGAAGTAGTTGGTAGGTCAACACATTTCATTCCCCCTTTGAACCTCCTTCCTAGTCCAGTGGAACAAAAGTTGCTCTGTGTGAGCTGGTATCTGTAATTGCACAGACCTTTGTTCAAACACAGAAAGCCTTTCTGCGCCCAACACTCAGAGTTCCTGCATACTTTTAGGAAGTACAAAGTGTAGATAATCCACTGAAGTATGCCAGTCTTATCCCCCTATATTTACAAAGCCTGGTAGTACTAACTCACAGTCTGTCCTCCGAAAAAATGCATTCCCGCGTGTCCCATAATCCTGGCAGAGTTTTGCATATCGTGAGAAAGGGAAGCTAAATCCCACAGCCTCAAAAGCTCCATGTCTTTTGCCTGTCAATGGCAAAACGGTTTTCTCCTCCACCCCTTCCCCTCTCTTGGCCCCAGGCAAACGCAGACAAGCTCTTTCAGGAGTTCTTCATGGGAGAGGCAGCTAAAGGCAGATTACTGGAAGCGGGAAAGGTGTGGCCCGGCAGTGTGAAAAGCCAATCTTTGCTTTAGAAAGGAAAAAAAGAACCTTGTGATGCCTGAAGTAGGTCAAAATACTTAACCCAGCCCCTTAGTGACACTTTTATAAAGGTAAGCAAACAAAGCAGGCCAGTGGCGAATTTTTCTCAGTTCCCACAGTGAGTATCAAAGCTGCAAGGGACAGGTATGAGAAAGGTTGCACGTTACCGTGGAGAATCAAGAGAGTAAGCCTATTTTTCTATTTTACACACAAGCCTTTCTAGATTACTATTTAGAAGTTGTAAAGCCTGTAAGAATTGAATTTAAATTTAATCCTGCCACCCTGGTAAACACAAGCCACAGACTTCATTATAAACTGGTTTGAGTTAAGGCCAGGAGTATCATACAGTAATGAGATTAAAAGTTAGGGCTAAAGAGACTTCAGAAGGAGACTAAAAGAGTGAATTCCAATCCTTTTAGTCTAGAGGCAGAACTTTTATTACTTTATATGTTGACTTAGCACTCAATAGGATTAACATTATTCACCTAAACAACAGTCAATTCCAGTTGTACCCCAGCCACCCTTTTTTTCCTCTGAAAGAAACCAAACAGCACCTAAAAAAATCACAGAGGAGTATGTCAACACCTGCCTGCTATTCAACAGAGGCCTTCATTGGAGAGAAAATGTGTGATTTTCTGTCTGCACACAGGCATTTAAGACCAGCTCCCCCTAAAGAAGGGAACAAATGCCCACTGTTCTCCCAGTCAGGACTATTTAAGGACAGGTGGCCCCATGCTGACTTTTTTTTCTCCAGTGTTTTTTCCAATTGCTTTCGTCTGCAGCACGAACTGCTACTCCAGACTGCCTTGGGAGCCACTCTTCCCAGCTCTGCTCAGAGCAGCGGAGGAAGGGGAAGGGTGAGGGTTGTTTGCAAGGAGAGGTCAGGCAGGAGTCAGCCTTTACAATCCCATTAACGCTGGGACAGGGTCAAACCGAGTGCACGTTCCAACAAAAAGCACCAAGTGGCCACAAGCTGTCACCCTGCAAAGGTCCCTGGAAGCATCTGTGGGGGAAGAAAGGACAGACATTTAATGGTGAATGTCTTGCCACACCATGTGTGAGAACCGGCCGCTGCTCCAGGGATCCAAAGCACACAAAGAGATATCCCGCAGTAAAATTCTCTGGCTGCAGAGCAGGAAGAAGTGGCGTATCTGGGGGTGGGGAGAGGGGTAATGTTAGAAAAGTTCTGTATTTGAGGTAAGGCTTTGGAGACATCCTCCAATAGAAATATAATACTCCACCCTGCAAAAATAACTAGTGTGCTGCTGCCGCCTCCGTTTGCTTGGCATGGCATCCCTATAATCCAGATTCCTATAAAAACGTCCACAGAGATCTCAGGAAATTGTGGGGAGGGTAAATATGCAGGTGCAGAAAGCCCTTTTGTCCTGCATGTGCAGCAGACAGGATGAAGGGATAGAAAGTCAGTAAATAACATTTCAAAGGGGAAAAAGAAATTACTGCCATGGTCATACAGGACATTTCAGCATCACTGAAGGTTTGCTGTGTGCACACTTTCCTTCCAAAATGCGGCATTATTATTTTTACTTATTGCATATAACTCCACAGGTAAAGAATTATTACCATGTGGCAGGCTAAAAGTTCATGTAACAGAGTTAAACATTTACTACAACACAAAGTTATGTCTACACTGAACAGTAACTGTTTGTTTTTGGAAAGCTAAAAAAGTCCAAAAGTTTAGAGTACAGGGTAATGTTAGGAGAAAGGGACGTGTGGAATTAAAAAGTGGCTCCAATACTGTATTATTTCACCTGACTGGGCAAAACTGCCCACAAGTTGCCTCTTCAACCAACAATTAACTGAAAAGTCTGCACTTAACTAACAAAATGGAAAAACCTGACAATATAAATGTATGGAAAATAAGAATTAAAGAGCTACAAACTGGGTGCCAGTCGAAATGGATTCTTCTTTAGAGTTTGCCTTTCTATTTCTGAGACGCATTCTGCAGCAGAGCAGCCTAACCTTGAAATGCTGAAATGCTGCGTGGTTTTAACTTCCAGTGGAGAGGGCTGGGCACTGCATCCCCCCAGGGACAGCACTGACTCCTAGGCTAGACCCTGCACAGCTTATAAAAGCATCAATCATACTGCCTTACCAGTTCAAAGAATTGTCAGCTTTAATTCAGAACACCTTCAGTTTTGCTCTAAGCTAAATCATGATGAGCAATTCACCAGCACTTCACTTATTTTGGGGAATATAAAAAAATCCTCTACAAGCTCTGTAAAAATAAAAAATACAAATTTATCAATTAGATGCTATACTCAAAACATCACTGAAAAGAAAAACTAGGGAAGGGTTTAAATTTGTTAAGCTGGCAGAAGGATTGCAACAAAAACAGCCATGGAAACCTAGGGGCGAATAATGTTCCCAATGCTGTCATTATAAACTGCCCCAGAAAGGGCTAAAATATGCTCCAGATCATCCATGTGCATAATAGGATGCAGCTCTTGACTGAAAAAATAACTTCTCCCGTGAGGCTACTGGAGAAGTATTGGAGTTAAAATAGCCTGCCTTAAATTTGTGTATAAACTGAACACCAGCAACTGCTCCAGACAAGCTCCCCTACAAGCCTTTCTTTGCCTCCAGCAAAAGAGAGCTGCTACCATTTTCAAACCATATAAAAGCTGTCAAAAGGTGCCTTTCTTATAAGAATTTTAGTCAAAGAAATAAAGGGCACTGCTTAGAAGAAAGCTTCAATATTGAAATGCTTAACTGGTTGCCTATCTTTTCATGTGCTTTTCAAAATGTTATTTTTTAATGGTGGCTGTTGCTATGCAACAGGGCAGAATCTCTAAAATCTATTCATGTGTTGTACAAATGGCAGTTTTCAGGACATATTTAACTCTCTCTATTAAGTCAAAGAAGGAGGATGGGAATCAGAGGACTGCAGGCTCCCAGAGCACACACCCCCCCAGGGGTACAGCATGGCTTTAAAAGGGTCTTTCACTGATTATACAATTTTTTTCAATACGCTGTTAAGATAAAGAAGCTACCCTGCTTACAAAAAATGTGAAAAACAGCACAGCTCTGGTTAAATAAAATGATATCTAAATGTAGAAACAGAAGTTATATATATGTTCATTACTTTTATCCAGAAACGATCAAAGCAATTCTAAGCAGATTCTGCCACAATGGCAGTTATTTAAACAAGAGGGCTGGTAAGGCAGTCACAAATCCAGCTTTAGCATATTCCTAACTTACAGCTGCCTGGAAGTTACTGTCCTTTGGATGTGATTGCATGCTTTTCAGACCACTGCAATGCAAAATGAAGTTTATTCTCTTCAACGTGAACACATAATCAATTAAATTATCACAGAACAGGAGACAAACCTGACTTTCCAATAAAATAAACTATATAATGTAACCTGGTCAGTAACTGAGATTTAGCCGAGGGGCAGAAATGGAATACTGAGGCACAATAATTCTCGGTGTGTTCAAAGGCAGTCACAAGCACAGCTCTTTGCCTGAAGGGTTCCCTCCCTACCAGCAGCTTCAGAGCACTGGGGATCTGGAGACTGCTCCAAGAGAGTTGTGTGAAATTTAGCCCTAAAAAACAGGCCTATTTTTGGTTGACTCACATTCACTGTAGAACAATCTTCACTTCCACTGAAATATAAGTGACAAACCCAACTGAAGTAATGGCCTGAAGGACAGCAATCCCCACGTGCAGCAGTGGGAGATCTGGGATGGATTGCCAGTGTTGGAATTGCTATTAGAAACATGGATCCTGAAACAAATAACACCACTTGGCCTAAACCTGAGACTCAAATGCAAACCAAAAGTGTTTTAACTGTTTTTACTGATTCCAGTGGCTAAAGAAGCCATTCTGACTTCATCCCAAATATATCAACTCCCTCTGAAATTGATCTTTTTTCAGTCTATAACCAGCATTCTGATTACTTAGTCCCATTACAACTTCAACAACAACCTGAAATTCTGTAGTTTATAATTTTATAAAATTTATTTTATACATGTAATTTATTTTCAGTGGTTAAGAATTTTCTATCTCTTATTGTCCCTTTCAAGTCAGTGAGGAAGAGAAACTAAAATCCCTTTATAGATATAAGATGCTCTTCTAAATTTACAGTTTTGCACAAATGCTGGACTAAGATGAAACAGTGTCAATGGTCAAAGACATCAGAAAAGCTCAGTGAGAGCTGTAAACAAGTGCAGTGATGTCAGGAGGAGCTGGCTGACCCACTGCTGAACTCTGGGCTCTGAAGCACATGCAAGGTGCCAGATCCCTTTCCCACACATGTGTGCGCACATACACACACATCCCCCTCCTTTCAGCAGAAAAGGTGTCACAGAACAATCTGCCACAGTTGCACATCATCATCCAGGGAAATAAACCCTGGAACCCCTTTTGATGGCTAAAGACTCTGCTTTTGAAGAGACAAACCTACTTCCATAAGCACATCAAATATAAACACAGCACGGACAGTGGTCTCTAAGGGGCTTGGATTACAATCCAATAACAAGCAGCAGAAAGCTACAGCATTGCACAAGCAGCACATCCCAAACCCAAAATCAAACAGCTCGGTCCAGCGAGGCAGGACTTCTGTGTTTCCCAAGGGCCTTGGAAATGTTCTGACATAATTCCTGACAGCTCACTGCGGCCAGAGCCAGCCCTGAGCTATTACCATTTGGGAAAGAAGCACTTATACCAGCTGGATATCTTTAATATCCCACTTGGAAGCATGACTTTGTCTCCTGAAGGCAGTAAGCTGAGTTTGTCCTCACTGGGAAGGTTTTTTAGGAGTTGGGTACAGGGAATTTGAGGTTGTAGTCAATGTCAAACCAAGCTGGTGAAAGAGGATGTCAGGATTTTCCGTTCCCTCTCCAGCAAGCTTTGCCCAGGGAAGTGCTGATCAGAGACAAGCTGTCTGTGTTTACTGCCAGCAAGGAGACTGAAATGACAGATAGAAGACAAACACTAATTCAATGTTCACCTAGAAAATATCTGTCTTCCCACTGTTATTGCTGATCCATTCTGTTGAAGGGCATGGAAAGAAGAACTGCTCAGCGTCTTTACAGCAACACTATTCACTCCCATAATTTAGGCCTGGCACAACTGAGTTTTTTCTTGAGGTCCAGTAAAAAGATTACCTAAGAATTTCTGCTTTCAGGTAAAGTAGTGCAAGTTTGTCATCTCCTCAGACACTAAGAAAATCTTGGGTGTACCTGGTGATTCAAAGGGCAAATAGAACAAACCCCAATTATAAGCATACAAAAGATCAAGGTTGAGTGGTGACTCCTGACTTCTTAATGTAGGCCTGGCCATAAAGAAGACATTTGCTCCTCAGTGAAGCTTCCAAGAAACACGGAAGAAACACTTCAGTGCCTGAAGTTTGACTCTCTGATACAGGCCAGCACTCACAGAAGTTTCGACAGCAGGATTCTAGTCCAGGACTTACTAGGAAAGAGGACCTACCAAAAAGACAAACAGTACCCATGGATCCACCTGTGCTGCCCAAGAGAAGGGATGATGACTGAATGGGAAGTCAAGTTTGATCTCCATTTGCACCTATTTTAAAAGGCTCTTTCACTGAGATAAGGGAAGAAATATATTATTAGCCAGGTCACACCAACTGCCACCCCACCTTTATACAGACTCTTTGCAATCTGTGGCTAAAACTGTGTCATACTACAGGATAACCACAGCCAGAATCTTTCCAGGCATCATTTTTATACCACCTTGAAATATGTATAAACCAACTTTATGTTGGTTAAGTGTACTCAGAGGTACGACTGTCACTGATTACACACGGAGAGCTAGGTTTACCTCACAGGCACACACCTAAAGCACAACTGATTCAGCAGAGCTGCATTTGTGCTTTCAAACATGATTTTTTTGCTATAAATGGAGCACTGACACATTTGCTCACGCAGTGTAAGACAACAGAAGTCCCTATGTTAACCAAAACAAATAAGCTCTGCAGCACTGCAGTCAATAAATTGTAATTAAGAAGGTGGCAACATAAGGGTGGCTGTCCACAAAATTCCATTGTAATTATGCATAGTTTATGGCTAAGCTAATGGGATGAACAATTTAAATTAATTACAAACTTTGCCAAGGTACCCAGCTATTCCCAACTCTATTAATTAGAATCAATTTAATTCCCACTGGGATAAAGGTCAAACAACATGTATTTGACCCTTTTCTCCTGGCGTCAGTGTTATCAGCCAATGGATCTGGCAGTGCCTGGGTCTGACTTGTTCGACTCTTCAGAATGTTGACAGGATGCTTTGAAGAACAGAGTCTGGGCCCAGCTAAAAAGATCTCTAATAATTTCTGCTTTATATTCCTGATAAGCACAGGTTTAAAAATGCCAGAGCTTGTTCTCTCTTGGTGGTCAGCTCTGAGGCTGTTTTTCTCTGTCTTGAAGAGTTTTTCTTTTCAGTCTCTCTTTCCTGCAGAAAACCTTGAAGCAGCAACCATATCAGATTTGTGTCTTCAATTTGTGCCAGGGGTCAAAGTGAAAGTGAACACTAAACACTAACTAGCATTTGTTAGTGGATTTTAAAACAAATACTCAAACTCATCCTCAATACTTAAACTCAAATACTCAATAATCATTAGCTGACATTTTCAAACTGCCCAGAAGGAAAGATACAAAATTTCTAGACCCTTGTCCAATTTTATGGGAAGGAAATCAAGAGAACTGTTGCCTTTTTTTCTTCTCCCCATCACCCCTGTAGAATTAATCAACTGGCTACTTCTGTGAACTTCATCATTATCATCTATTTGTCCTAATTATTTTTTGCCTTAATACTTTCATCCCTCTCAGGTTATTGTCAGGCTGAGTTCCTGGTCTTGGCTCTGGCAGTTTGATGTAAAACCAGATAGTTCTTGATGTGCCAACTTTGAATGTTGCTGATCTTTTTGAGAAACGGAATTCAGAGTCTATTCAGAGTTTTCTAAGTTCCTCCTTCATAATTTCACTATCCACTGCATAGTATCGCCCTAATAAAGCAGGTTTCCACAGCAGGCTTAAAAATAATAAAATCTTTGATTCCTTTAAAATGTTTTAGTCAAATGCTTAGGACTGTATGCATGGATTATGGTCACTCTTAAAGCAAATTGCTGTGCCTGGCTAATTAAATTAGACATTAGCTCAACAGCATGTTTGATTCTTTTATAATGCAGTAAATACTACCTACAGTGCTTCAGATGGAAATAGTTCTACAAATCTGAGACTTTTTCCTAGCCTGTGCCAGAGCCATGACATAAATGCAACATAAATACACAGCCGCACTTTTACAAGTCACTGTAGGTGATGAAACAACGCAAATAAACTAGGGATGAATCACTTCAGATAAGTAACATGAAACATTATAGACCAAAACCTTCCTGTCAGCCCTGAAGTTCAGAAAATCTGCCTTTTTCCTTTCTGTGGTACAAATAAGACTGAGAATCATGGAATCAGAGTATGGTTGAGGCTCTGGACCTTTGCATGTCCTCTGGTCCAACCCCCTGCTCAGGATCGAACACCTCATCTACTGCTTTGACCAGGTCAGCTTATTTTGAATTTCACTGCCTCATCCTCCAGCTTGCCAGATCTGAGCCCCTGTTTTCACTTTCAAGGTATTCACTTTCACTTTACCCATGTTCCCATCACCTTTCATTTAGCATTAGGTCTCCTACTGCAGCCTTTACCTCCCAGCATTAATTTTTAAGACAACCTGTTTTCTACCACACGTCCTGCACCTCTCTAGACATTCTTCAAAACTCTTTACTGCTGCTTTTCAAACCCCACCTTAAAACTTCCATTGCTGTGATGTCTCCCCCAAAACTTTAAAGTGGCTCAACGAGTGGTGCTGCAGCCTCTGGCTTTAATTAGCAGACAGTTCTGTGTTGGTACTCATTGTGGCCTTTTGGTTTTTATCTCTACTGTCACATTTATTTATTTTATCCCTGCCAACCCTGAGGCCAGCATCATCTTTTGTTGTTGTTCTTATAGAGCACATTTAGCATCTTTATGCTAAACAGTTTCTGGTGTGTGAAGTCAGTTTTTGAGGCACTGCAATGACATTAATATATAACCTCATCTTTAAAACTTTAAGGTTTTTTACAGCATTGGCACAGTCCTTGTATTCAGTGAGAAACCTCATTTAATTGCCTTGATGCCAGACCTTCAGCATGTTAAAAAGTGCTGGATCTTGGTGTGCCAACACAGCATGGTCTCATTGGGACAATATTTTCTCATGACATCACCGTATCTTGATGGGAGATGACAAGCCTGTAACTCTGCAAGTTCCACTTCTTGTTAACATTATTTATTCTCCTTACAACATACCCAGCAACAAAAAACAGGTATGTTCCAAATTATAAGTTAAAACAGCTCCAGCCCAAGCTGCTTCACAGACACCAAAGATCTGAGAGCTGATAAATTCTGGCAGTGCCTGCCAGGCAGAGACACTTATTCAGCATGTTATTCCAAGTGCTGGCCTTGGCACCAGCACCCAGCACAGGCTGCATGCCATCGCAGCCTGGGACTCCAAACAAGGTCTCTTCTGCCCATCCTCAAATCCAATCAACAAAGTAGGCAGCTGCCAACAGGAAGCCATTAAATAAAGCTGCCATCAGGATGTAATCTTTGGAGAAATAAAGCCTTTCTGGAGACCATAAACCCACCCAATCAGATCTGAGCTCTTACAGTTTACCGAAAGTTTCAAATTAATGTATTATTTTGCATGACATGGAAAAACATTCACTCCCCAGTTCTTCTCACGTACTTCTGGTTGCTGATAAGTTGTGACACGCTCTAATAGTTAATAGTAAGATTAAGTGCTTAAATTTAAGAAAGATTAAAGTAACCGTCATTTAACATATCCCTGAAGCTGCTGCATTCCTATGGTGGTTTCTTTCCAACCCCACACACAACAGGAGAGATTAATCACCTACAACCTGATATTTGCACTCCAGGTAAATATTCTCATTACACTAAAATATCTACAGCATAGAAAATGTGCACTTTCCTTTTAGATTACATTATCCTTTTCACACAATGTCAGATTGCCTTTTCCAAATGCTTACTTACTTTTTTGCATTTCAAAATGACTGCAGAGAAATCCATTAGACACATGGGCTGTATGTCACTGTGGTACCACCACAGGGCAGGAAAAGCATTCAGAATGGGCACAGAGGTCCACTTGGCAACAGTTGTATTAGCATTGAAATCTAAACAGATATATATAAAAATTTTACACTGAATCTTTTAAAAATTATTATCCACCAGGCCACCTTAACGTAGTGCACCACACTGGCATATTGCACTGGATAATGTACATCAGAACTGTGTCCATTTCTTTTATAAATCTAATTTTAAGGGCTTTCTGACTTCATTACGTTAGGTCATGATGCCTGTTAAAAACAAGTACATGGTGATTAAACAGATTCTGAGGAAAATCAGGTCCTCTCAGCTCTGAAAGCATGTCATTTTAAACCAGCTCTTTTCCTTTATCAGGACTAGTCTTCTCTGGAGTGGCCAGATCAGGTCTAGTCATGTTCTGAGCTGAGAAGGAATGAATGTGTCAGAAATCAGTTATTACTTGCAGAACAGAAGTGTCTCCCTGACGACTGGCCCAGCACAGTGGATTTTAAAGCTGACAGAAGCAGAAGGGCTTGCTGGGGTTCCTGCAGAGATCTCATGCCTTCCCATCCCTTCCCCACTCCCCCAGCACATGGTCAGGAATTATACGCCTTTGTACATTACAAAAGAAAGATTTCCAGGTTTGGAACACTACAGCCCTTCTGGAAGAAGTCTAGGGCACATTCCCATTCCTGTGTGCCAGGAATTTGATGCCAGGCGAGAGATACTCTCCAGTGCAGTTTAGTAAGAGTCTTCTACAGGCCCTGAAAGTGCAACCAGAGATGAATGTTTGAGAGTGACCAATATTTTAAGCCATTTTGGAATAAGAACTCTTACTGAATCCATGGGAGACACTTAACAGCTTTTGTCCTGCACCTCAAAAAAAGTCACAGCTCTGAAACAGTAGCAGTGGCTGTCTTTTGCCCTCACTTCAGGAGATCGGTACTAATGTAATACCCAGTCTAGTCACAGTGCAGCTAATCCTTGATCAAATAGCATTGGTATGTGTTATAAAGCTTTTAGAAGATATATACTAATGCATACAAATCAGGACAATAATATATGGGCCCTTCACTTAAGAGCTGGACTCAATGATCCTTGTGGGGTCCGTTCTAACTCAGAATATTCTGTGAAATCTGTGAAATAAGATGTCAACATGATTCATAAAGACCAAAGTGAAATATTTGTAGGCCTACAGATGCAGTTTGTGTGGGAGGAGTGTGCCATTGATAAACTCATTTCAAAACTTGCCAAATTTTCCATTACTGGGAATACAAGGCTAAATTCTAAGACCTGATAACACTTTTTTATATAACCTCTCTCCAATACTCTCAGCCTAAACACAAAATAGCCTCAAATCTCACACAGCTAAACCCCTCCAATTACATAAGGCTTTCAAGCACTTGTAGTTCCTCTGAGGTTTTCAGTTCTGCTGGAGAAAGTGGAACACTGAGGGAAACTCCAGGTTCCAGTAGCAGTGTGGACTTGCACAGCTCTCATCCTTGGTGCTCCTAACTCCCTCAACTTCTTCCCATCCCAATTGCCACTGAACTGAAAGAGGACAGCACAACCAAATGACAAGATATCTTCCAAAATGCAGACACTGAGGTCTGACTTCGAAAACTGTTGTGAAAATACCGATGAAAAGAATAGCTGAGATTTCAGGGTTGTTAGGTTTTTTTGGAAAGGCCCAAGAAACTCTTCCAAAGTCACGGTCAGATAAACAAGAATAATAAATTACATACTAGACTTGGGGAATCTGTTTCTGTCCTATCATTAACATATTTTTCAGTTACTTTTATTAGGTTTTGTTGACATTTAACAATGCAGAATGCCTAAGAATCAAGCATCCCCTTCCTGTTCAATCATACCTCAAATCGATAATCTGTGAAGAAAGTAAATTAAAATGACACGGAAAATTTTTAGAGATCAAGGTTTTCTAGAAGAAAACCTAACAAAGAGCAAGACAGACAAAAGACATAGGAATCAAAAGTTTTTCACTAGAGACCATCAAAACCATGGCTGACAACTCCCTGGCAAAGGCACTATAATGAAACTTCTGTAGGAAAAGCAAATGGCTTTGAGGAAACCAGGAGCAGTTTCCCACTCTACTGAGCAGTGAATGAACCCATTCAGTCCCTACACCCCCTGCTCACATCCGCAGAGGGTTGTTCTCCAACACAAGAAATACTATTCAAAGGGGCCAGTCTTCCCAATATTAACTGGATTATACAGTACAGTCTTTGCAAAACACCATTAGGCTTTGGAAGTGGATTTTTATTTCATAGGCATTAAATCATAAACTCATAAAAGTCTCTCCTTCTCCCATTTCATTAACACAGACATTCTCTACCATTCTGGCTCACAAGAGTATCAACAGCTACAAGCCTTGACAGAGCTACCAGTGTGTGAGACTGAGGCAGAGGTGATGCTCCATTCGCTTTTAAGGTACAGTCAAATTCTCAAGAGTTAAAGCAAGCGACAGTGAGGATTTTGAATTTTGCAAGCAACCAAGAAGGAACTGAAAGCAGAAAGTTAATTTCTCCAGCAATTCAGCCACAGCAAAGTAGCTTCTCAGCCAGCACTTATGAATCTGGACACATCTCTGGCAAGTTGGATTACAACACTTGAGCACTTCCGGAGAAAAGTCAGTGCAGTTCATCCCTCATAATAATACTAACATGTCCTAGATCATCTGTAACCACTTCATCTCTGCATACAGCTCATTTACACGCTCTTGGCTTTTTCCAGAAGTGCTCCAGGAAGCATTTCAATACACAGTGCCTCCCAGGACCAAGTAGTTCTTGACAACTACTTGAAATTACAAACGGAGTATGGATCCTTTGACTTCTCAGTGTACACCTGAACAGGGATGATCTGATGATTAAAGTCTCTCATGGCCTAAAAATTGCTGCCAGTCTTAACTGAAAAAAACCAGAACATACACTTCTGAAACTGCAAATAGAACTGGCACTGCTTTGTGCCCTTATTGGCCATTTCTTCAGAGAGGCCAATGAACAACTGTGAGAAAAGAAACATCACCTGAGAAAGAAATGTCTCCTAGACATTTATCTATCCAAGCCATATTTGAGGAACAATGGCAGAGCAATGGTGATAAAGAATGGGAATCAGCATGGATTTACAAGATCGTGCCCAAGAGACTTCCATTCCATTAGACTGAGAATTTTAGTCTCCATGCTTATCAATCAAGCAGAAGACATTGTATTTCCATTTGCATAAACCCTTTTGGGATTTATTTCTTGTCATCTTCATAGCTTTAAATGCAAGATCAAATTTGACAGTAAGGGAGTTGCAAAGGAGATGTGACAATTCATAATCTTGTGAGATACAACATTTGCCACCTTGCGTGAAAACGGCTCCAGTACATCTCACTTGTGAGCAACAAAACCAGCCTCCAAATCTGAGTGTAAGATGAAATCCCATCCAGTCTAATTACCAGAGAAGTTTCATATGCTCACAGTCCCAACTAACTTATCTTTCTGAAGATTCTAATCTCAAAAATATGGTTATATATCGCCGCCTACCTCCAAAACCCCGCCACTATGTCTGTGTGCGCAGGCGCTGGGAGCACTTGGGCAGGACACGCTGCATATCCTCCACCAGAACCTGAGCCCGTGGCACTGCTGCCAACCACTTCCATGGCACGCTGGGCTTGGCCCCAGAATTCCATGCCTTTGCTGGAAGTCTTTTTCTAAACCTGGAATATGGTGACTACACCATCTGATAATCAGAATCTGTTCTAACTTATTTATTATGATCAATAATTCAAGCTTTACATATTATTGTAAAACTGTTAAGAGTGTGAAAGTAGAAAACCAGTCAATTTTCACAAGCCTTATCAAAAGATGACTTGCTAGACATTGCAAGCCTTTTTCATTTCTTTTTGATTGTCAAAGGCAAAGTGTAAAATTGAAGAGGAGTGCCAAGCAGAAGGCTGTGCACGGTACATGGAGACTGCATAAAATCCACAAATTTAGGGTTGAGCACAGAAGAAGGGAATGGAAACTACCACATGTAGGTAAAATTGGCATTAAAACTGCTAAGGAGAATAAGCCAACTTTGGTGTTCTCACCATAGGCTGACAGGCAGTGCCACTACCAGGGGGATCAGAACTTGCTGAGTGCCATATTTGACTGACTGGACACCATGATATAACTGAAAAGAAAATCTAATTCAAATTGAGTCAATATAAGACTTAAACACCTTGATGACACACATGAAAACATCCCAAAAGGCAAAACACCCCAAAGTTCTAACCAATAACTAGCAACACAGAGCATTTCAGAACATCATATGAGACAAGTACAAAGGTTCCCAATAATTATTCTCATTTATTCTTTCCTTGTGCAATACGTAGAGATTTTGTAGATAGGACATACAGATAGACTGTAGTCTGTGCCTGTTTACAGTAATTCCATCCTCAGCTCTCTCTCCAACAGCCCTGTCTCCTTTTGGCCCCTGTCCCCTGGTTCCTCAGGGCCATTGTTCAGCTCCCAGCTCAACTGCAGCAAAACAGCTCTTAAATGTGCTGTAGAAATGGTGGCACTTTAATGCCAGAGCTCAGCATAGCAACCAGCCGCCCTAAATAAATAAATAATGAAGCGTGGTATTCCAACAGATAATATAAATACACTTTCAGCAAATTGCTTGGGTCCAAAGGTCAGTCAACTTGTTTGCTCTGACTCCCAGAATGTGTAAATCTCAACATGATGTTTAAACACAAACACAGACAAACATCAAAGTTCAATGCTGACATATTTTACACCTCCGAGTTACATGCCAGAATAGCTCTGTACCACACAGAGAAAACTGTAATGCATGTGTAAGGAAGTGACAAAACACTATCCTGAACTAAATCCAAATTTTTTCTTTAAATAGCCTCTCATTCTGTATTTTTCCTCTTCTTTCTTCTCTATTTACTCTCATTCATCCTCTCACACAGAGAAGTATTTGTGCAGCTGTCTAATTTCACCAGTCCTCCTCTTAATTACCAATAAAGGGGGAGACGAAACTTTCCATCCCAAGACACATTTCAGGGATGTGTGTTTCTGTATCCCTGACTGATTCACACACAGGAACATACCTGTACTTACAAAACCACAACGTTTCCAGGTAAACCACCAGTTCCTGAGCAAGAAAATGGACCCACCAGCTACTCTGGCACTTCTGGGCTGCTGTGCAGACAGACCACTCTCAGCTGCTCTCCTAAAGGAAATGTGCAAATAATCCTACAGCTCCCATTCAAGCTGTGCCGTTCTTGCTAGGTTCTCATTCATCTTCCATTTGAACAGCTCTGGGCTGCCAAAAAGTGAAATACAAGGGACTTCAGGAAGCACAAGAAATTAATTTCACAAATGGAAACCCATCAGGGTGAAAGGAAATGCTTCTCCCCACTGCCCCAGAGCCATCTGCCCCTCTCCTCTGGGGTGATACACCTGGATATGATCCTGATAGATGAGGGCTCTCTGTACATGATCCCCATGACCAGCAGCGCCAGGAAGAAGCCCAGGAAACAGCAATGGAAGTGAGCACTGGCTCCATGCATGAGAATTGCTCGGCTCTCCTTCCTTTGCCACAGGAAACCTGGCTGAGGCGAAAACCTCTCCTTTGTAAGTGGAGGGGGATTCACGAGGGGGACCTTTCTCACCATTGCATTTTCACAGATGAGATGGGGAAGGGCAGGATTCAGGAATGGAGGAGTGGGCAACTTCTGAAATGCAACTGATGTAATGACTCAGTTCTGCAAAATGAGAGCCTCTCTCACCTCTTCCAAGTGATCCCACCAATCCCACCTAGAGATGAAGGAACAGGGCTCCCTGGCAGAGCAGCAGGTGGGCGCTCCCCTCCCCTCCCTGCTCACCTTCCTGGCTCCTCTCCTGGCGAATTCCCGGGCCAGGTGCCGGCCGATGCCTCGGCCCCCGCCGGTGACCAGCACGTTCTCCTGGGACAGGTCTCGCAGCTTGGGTGGCAGCACCAGGCACACGGCAGCTTTCACTATCAGATACACCATCTGCACCGGGAACAGCAGCAGGGCGCCCAGCCACTTCCAGATCATCCTCTTCTCCCAGGCAAAGTTCTCTTCCAAACCTCCACAAAACCAAGCTGACAGAGAATGAAAAGCAAAACCCTTCATGCACCCCCAGATGGGTGACAAGTCTTCAACCCCCTTCCAAAACTTGGGGGCAAGAGGTTCTTGGACTGGAAAAATCCTTCTCTCCCCCTAAAAAAATGAAGGTAGGAGTAAAGTAGTGCAGAAGACTAAGTCACTCCCCTGTTTCTTGATCGGTGTCCTCTGGGATTGTCACACGCAGGTAAAACGGTTTCCTTGCTTTTTAACTGGAGAGCTTTTTTTTAATTAAAAGAAAGAGGAAAAAAAAGTAAAATTAAAAGTAACCATACATCCCTCTGCTGCAAAGACCCACATAAAAATCCAGGATCCAAAAGAAAGGTTTTTATATTTGGAAAAATAAAATAAAGCAGCCTATGTCTCCAAATTTCAGCCTGCAGTGCCTTCCAGGCAGCTCATTTCTATTCTTAGACTCAGGAAATTGCTTAAATAAGACAGAATTGCCAGGACCTTCTTTTTAAGAAAGGCTCTATTCAGGGTGAGGTTGTTGTTTTTGTTTTAATATCTATAAATATCTATAGACGTTCTGTCCTGAGCCGGCTGCAAAGGTTGAGCTGATCACCGCCTCTCTCTGCCCCCTCTCCCGGTTTTTTCACTTCGAGTGTCTGATCACAGAGCACGAATTACGCCGTGCACTACTTCAGCTCTGGCTCTTACTCATTTCTGCCTATTGCTGTCTCTGCCGCTCAGGGCCGCGGCGCTGGGGAGCTTTTATACCCCATTAATCCTGATTGACAGTTAAAGTGTCGGGGCGATTTCACTACTGTTCCTGGGAGTGGCTGCTGCTCTGCCCTCCCCCGCCGGCCGCCGCCGCCGCGCCACGAACTCGCTGCGGCTCGGCGAGCGCTGCCAGCGCGGCCAGCAGGGCCACCTGCGGGCACCCTGGGCATGCTGTGAGCACCCTGGGCTTGCTGCAGGCGTGCTGGGCATGCTGCGGGGACGCTGGGTCAGCTGTGGGTCCCCTGGGCGACCTGCAGGTACCCTGGGCCACCGGCGGGCATGGGGGGCAAACTGCGGGCACTCTGAGCTTGCTGTGGGCATGCTGGGCTCGTGCCATGCTGGACTTGTTGCATGCCACGCTGGGCTCACTGCTTACCACGCTGGGCTCACTGCTTACCACGTTGGGTTCACTGCATGCCACACGGGGCTCATGCCACACTGGGCTCACTGCATGCCCCATTGGGCTTGCTCCTTGTTGTCCTGAGCTCTCTTCATGCTGCCTTGCGCTCACTGCATGTCATGCTGGGCTCATGCCACACTGGGCTTGTGCCACGCTGGGCTCTCTGCAGGAACCGAAGTGCTCTGTCACCAAGCCAGGCAGCCCCTGCCTCCTCCCTCACCTGCACGCACCAGAAAGGTGCCCTGGTCTGACCTGAGCCCAGGAAAAACCAGGTCCAGGAAGAGTCAAGGCTGAGGCTGAGTTCAAGGGAGCCATCTGTGCCACACGGAGCTCTGACAGAGAGCTGCTTGCCCAAGATCAGCTGGCGTGGAGGGTAAAGCTGCTTTCAGCCCTAGATTGGCAGCTGAACCCAGCCTAGGCTGCTACCATCAACATCTAGACCAGTGTTTTTCCGGACAACATGACACCTCATGGATTTTCCATGCTGGAAGAAGCTTGCATTGCTGAACACTGGGGATTTAGCACTGGGCAGTGAAAAAGGCAGGCTCTGAATGACAGAGGGAGACTCACCCTTCAACGAAGGGTGGTTTCTTCCAAGATTTTTTTGTCCGATGATAGGGGCATAGTTGGAACCCCACAAGGTCTCCATAGCACTTCGAATTCTGTTGTAACAGGGGAAAGGGCAAAGTGTATTACAGCAGGTGCCCCGGCCTGGCTGTTTGCACTGTCAAGCATTAGTAAGTTATGATTTCAGTTGTACAGATTAAGCTTTTCTGAGGAAGCTCTAACTGCACATTCATGCCCAGCCAGGAGCTGTGGCAGCAATCAGAAATAACCTAAAATGCAAAGCTTTGAGGATGTCAGAAGACCTCAAGGATATCAAACCTCACAGTGTTGTCTTCACAGCTGGGCTGGAAAGAAATTCGGGTTTATATCTGCAGGTATCATCAGGATTCATCAAAATTAATCCAATCCACGCGTTCACTCAGGTCTGGAGCCAGATGCACTATCCTGGGAAGCCATCTAGAGGTAAACACTGGAATTAAGGGGAAATTGCATTTAAAGACATTCTCGAACTACTTCACATCTATATTTGCTAAGACACCACCTCAATGGAACTTTGAGTCTAAGCATCTGTGAGAGAGAGAGGCGAGTTTGGAAGTTGAATCCCCTTAAAAATGAACTAAATTTTCTTCTTTGGAATCAAACAGGTATTTTTGAAAACAGGTGTTCAAAGTGGCCATGTGAGAACAATGTTCAGGGTTTTTTTTGTTTGTGAAAAGAAGGGCAGCCAAGTTTCTGGTGCCCCCATACTCAACAGCTATATCACACATAGGTTTTTTAATACAAAATATGAAAAATACCTAAATCCTTGAATTTCAGTTCTGTTAAAAGTTCCAGGAAAGTTTTAAGGGAAAGAAAAAAGGAAATAAAATTGAGAAGAGAAACGTGCACAATTTTTACCTTTAACTGCCAGGTTACCTCATATGATATAAGCCATATGACTGTCACTGCATAATCACAAAGTGTCAGGAGAGAGGGTTTTGAAGAGAAGATGAAGCATCCTAACTGGAACCTGTCTGCACATACTGTCAGAATCAGTGAGTGTTCCCTTCCTCAGCTGCATCTGAAACAACCAGAGAATTTCCATGGCCTGTTGGCAGCGTTTAGCACCTCGCTGTGTTTTTACAGTAATACCTCTAGAAGTGCAGCTCAGGGAGGCACCTGGCATTATAATTTTCCTCTCAGTCCAACGGCTCTGGAGGGGAGAGAGAAATTACCCAGAGAGCCCAGTGTCTGGTTTAAACAGGAATGACTCAGTGTCTGGACTGGGAACAAATATAACAACTTTCTGGTATGGAAATAAGGAGCAGTGTTGAAAATGAAAGGATATGAACTCCATTAAAGTATATTTGGTTTTTTGATTCCTGAGTTCAGTCTCTTTATGCTTAAAGCACCACAGACACATTTAAAGTAGAAAACTCATCAGTATTACACAGTTAACTTGTTTAGATTTAAAAGAAAATTCATTATTAATGTAAAACATTTGCAGGTCCTTTAAAGCCAGTGGGAATGGACTAATCTTGTGAATATTTATTTCGTGTATCTATTTCCAGCTTGAATAATAATCTAAATATGTGTTTGAAGCGATTTTTTAATTCATTATGACTTTGGCCTATGTACAAAGTTGCTACCAAATTTGGATTGGGATTTAAAAGACAGTTCTAGGTATTTAACACTTTCCTAATCTGCTCTTCAAATTTCAATAAAGTATGAATTATTTTACTTCTTTATTACTTTATATTTTCCTTGAAGCAGTGGAAACTTGTAGATGCTACATTGTACAAACCTACAAAAGCAAGAAGCAGAAGCAGATTTATAGTAACACTGAAGTTAGTGCATCTTGCATGTAGTAAATAAAAACTATGTGCAAGTTATTTTAAAATTCACCTAATTCATCCAAAAAGTCAAATTGCTTTAAATACTACACATCCTATATGTGAGAACATTAGAACTTTAGAGGTTTGTCCCTTTTAATTGCAGTTCCACTCTAAAAAGTAGAAAAAAAGGAATATTCCGGGATTTCATCTGATTGTTGTACAGTAACCACTGCACTCTTTCTTGCAAACTCTCACCTTTACAAAACCAACGTGAACTTCTATTCACAAAGTCCATCTCTGTTAGCGAGAACTCCCTAAACTACACTTTCATGCAGGGCTGATTATCCAAAGTGTTTTCAATACTCCAGATGCAAACGGACACTCAGCACATACCTTTGTGAGGGTAACATGGATCTGTCACATCACAGCCCTTCTCTCTAATTATCAGTTCAAAGTTGTCCCAAAATGAATCCCATCCATGTTTCCACTCAGAAGTCCTAAACCAGTGCCCTGAAACATTCCATAAGCAGGCCTGTTAATTCTGTAAAATTGCATCAGCTTCAGAATTAATTTTGCATTTTCAGCAGTTGCACGGTACTGAAACATTTGTTTCCTACATAGCCACTCACAACAAAGTATACACTGAAAAACAATCCACCACAACAACTGTTTTTAAGCCATTTTCATGGCACTTTTAACTATGTTTTATTCCAGTTTACAAGAGCAAGAAGGTAGTCAGGCTGTCAGGCACACAGTGGGATTCTTGGGGTGGTCCTGTGCAGGGCCAGGACTTGGACTTTGATGATCCTTATGGATGTGTTCCAACTTGAGATATTCTGTGATTCTATGTAATGTATTTCAGCAGTAACTCAAGCCAGTTTTGGCTTCCATTTGTTGGTTTAGATTTCTGGGTTTGTACTTCTGCAGCATTTGGACTGTGTAGATTTACTCATATTCTCAATGAGACTCATAGAAACCGATCTTTTCTGACTTGCTGTGGCTTGAAGGAAAAAACAGCAGTGAAAAGCACATTTACCTCCAAAACAAGTTGATACACTCTCTATACACATCACTTACATGACAAAGGTCCATTTTTGCAGAACGATGTTACCTGGACCTATGAAGAGGCTCAGGCAGTGTCTGAATGCTCACAATTGATGTTACACCTGTATTTATAGGCAGAACTGTGTTCATAGAGCCTATGCAGCCAAGTTCCTACCAGCCTTGGAAGGCTGTGCAAATGAGGTTGCTAAACTGCAAGAACTTTTGAAAGGAAAATGAGCTGGAAATTAAAACCATGCTTGAGGCATATCTGAAAGCCATTTGGGCTAACAATTCTCTGTTTTCAACTTAAAAACCCCCACTCAGATATATACAGCGCAAACCTGGGAACACAGAGCAGCACTTACACAATGGAAAGTCTGTGTGACTACGGTGTCAAGTAATACCATTTTTTTACATCAGTGCAGGGTTCTTGATCATAGACAATCAATCATGATCACAGAATAAATCCTCCTTTAAAAAAAGAAAACCTTTTGCCAAGCTGATCTGTTTTTTGTTAGATGAAGTACTTCTGTCAGATTTGGATAACTCAAGAGCTAATTTTTTGTGCTTCTTGATTTCATTCTTCCCTTGTGTTCACATTTTCCATTTGAAACTTGTCCCAGTGGTTCTGTGATTTCACATTGTCCTTCTATATGCTATTAAGTATTAAGAGTCTGATACTGTTGCCTTCTAAGTGGAGTTTTCCCATGGACTAAGCTCAAAGGAACCTGGTTTCTGGTTAACTTCCAGCCTGACAGCAAAGACTGTGTCAGGCCTTTCACAAAAAGCTGCGTTTGGATGTCTTAGGGCTTTCCCAGGGTCTTACAACAAAGCAGTGTCATGAGTAAAGATATAAAAATGTCTTACTGAATAATTCTAAATTCTAGGTGACATCCCTTTCTAAATTCGAGATGTTTAAAAATAATTCTCTTTATAAGCAGAAGTTTCCACAGTGCTCATAGGGGCTCTCTGGAATTCAAAGGCATGCAACATCACCGATGTGGTACTTGTTCCACTTGCTGAGTTGTTCTAGTACATGTTAGAGTTTGTCACTTATCGTGACTGGCCTTGGTTTTCCTCGCCTATTTCTGATTAGAAGCCAGATCTCTCAATCTCTTAGGCAGCTTCTTCCTATTGGAAGAGAGAACAGTGCAAAAATACCACATGTGAACAGGACTAGAGTGACCATGTTTGTCAATCTGATTGACTCATCTTACCTTCTCTTCGGTGCCTTTACTCACTTTTAGGCCAGTCAATATTTACCCATTCCTTCTGACTAACTCCTCAGTCCTGCCAAAACTTCTAAGACATACAAGGAACTGGGGAATTATGTCCTTAAAGCTCTCAAAATTAGAGAAAAGTCCTGAAATCCTACTAAACCAACGTTACAGTGATTTTGACAAAAACTGAACAGCATGCTAATGCCTGCAACAAGTTTGCACTTGAAACTTGTAAACTAGCTTAGGAAGGAAATCTCAGGATAAAATATTCCCTGAATTCCTTCTAACAATGTCTTTTTAAAAGAATTCCTTACATGCAGCTGTAACTTCTTTTCAGAGTGAGTGGTTCACTAATACATACTGAGGTGAAATAATTCAGGGCCTCTGGCTGTCCAAAGTTTCTTCAAACTTGGCAGTTTTACAAAGAAAGTCAAAAAGAAGAGGAATGTTAGGAAGAGAATGGTGGTGTCAAAGGCAAATGGTTTTGGTTGGGAGGCTAGGATGGGTCAGATGTATTAACTGATGTGGGGAAATAAGATCACACTAAAATCAATAAACCCCAACCTAGATAATACTTCTCAGAATATAAAGTAGCCTTGATTTTTGCTTTAATTTATGTTGTTTTGTTTTGTTTTGTTTTTTAAAAATCATTCAAGTTAGTGTACCCCCACAGGTCTGGATGGAGTAGGGTTGGGAGGAGCTCAGTGAAGTGTCCTGCAACTCAGCAATGTAAGAGATCAATTATTCTCCAGTTTAGTCAGTTCATCTGCATCAGAATTGGAAAGATGACTGTGATGACAACATCCAGGCCTGCTGAATTAAGCAGAGAGCTCCATGTTATAACTTACATAGATTTCATGATCCTCTTAACACCTTATCTATCTATCTATCTACCTATCTTAATTTTAAACCACGTAATTCCATCATCTGTACTTGCTGACCTCCACTGAAGTTAAGGATTAGGCCTATTCTCTTAAGAATCCAGTCTGGTCAGTCTTATCATCCAGTACTTTATCCCCTATGACTCATCTTGTTTACTCATTCCACACAGCTAAATATTTTTTTACCCCACTGACTAATTCACATTGAAGTTTCTTGCTCTTTCCTGTAATGCATATTTTGTATAAATGGGATTTTTCTAAGCAGATTTTTCTAAGCATTTTGTCTGCTTTTTTTAACGTGTGTAAGAAAAAGCAGAAAGGACTCACCTTTCTCCAGTGAAGATCTCACTTTCTGAGGGAATATACTATGGGTTGGTTAGCCAAATGCAGAATCCTATGGCTCATAAAAAGGAGTATTTCTTTTCTATGGCCACGACTACAAGCTTTTATAAGGGTTTTTAAATGGAGAATCGTGGAGATTAGTGGGAATAAAGAAATGTTTCAGTGTTTAGGGGATAAGCACAGGTTGTATTGCTTATGTCAAGCTGAGCTAATGCTTGTTTGCTTTTTAATGTCACCCAAACAAGTTTTGTCCAGTCACATGGTGGACAGAAATACATGGAATATTTCCTCATTCCTCCACTGTCATCACCTCCTTTGGTGCAAACTTTTGGATACTGTATGCTCTGATCACACCTGAATTACAACCATGGATAACTTAGAGTTGTCTTGGAAAACACAGCAAAATATTGAGTTGTAAAGATATCAAAATCCTTTCTTTAGAAAGAATCAGCACAGAGGGTTAGGGCCAAAATTCTCCAAGTCAAGGAGAAGTTTCCCTGTGCTAGCACTGCACCATTGGTGAGCCCAAAGCCCCTTGTTGCACACTCAGGGTGGGAACCACCAAATAACTGACAGGTCTATGTGGATCTCCAAAAGCAAAATTCCTTGAGATTGAGTTCAGAATGCCTATTCTAACTGTTCTGGCCAGCTGTCTGCCTCAGCAAGTGAGCAGGGGAAAAGATCAGCACTAAGCAAAAAGCCTTGGAATCATCCTTCAGACCTATTCCAAGAGCAGAACCACTACAATTCCTGACCATGGAGACTGGAGTCCAGCACAGCCACTCTTCCATAGGCTCTTAGGTAGGGTGGTATTATTATACTCACCAGTACACTTGAAAAACATCCCAGAGAGCTTTTCAGGCCCATAAAGCAGATAAAAAATAAAGCCCATTTGCAATTTGGGATATACAAATGAATGGTGTTTCATGGAGGTGATTGTGCTACGTATGAGCTTGGATCATGCCAATGTGCAGTTGTCACAGCCGGATGTTTGCAGGCTTCCAGCACCTGCCAGCCCTGCCTGGAGGAGGAGGGCAGGGGGAATTTGGTATGCAAATGACTTCTCTGGAATCAGTCTGGAGGATATAAATACTGACAGAATCATATCAAACAGTGTCCAATTATTCCCACCAAAGAAAAATGGAATCCTATTATATTCTGGTTTTAATAGCAGGAATTTTAGTTGCTTTTGTATTGCTGGTTTTAATTGCAACTATTCATAATTTCTTCAAGGCAGAGATTCCTCCTGATGTTGACCAGCCAGCAAAGCTCCGCTTTTATCACTGTATGTACACTCTGATGGAAATTCTGGTGAGTTTATCATGCTCTGGGATACTGGGATTTTCAGGAAAGTTAAAACTTGAGTATGAAGATATGCATCTAAATATTGCAATTACATGTAACGGGAAGCACACAGTAATACAGAATTAAAGGCCAAAAGTTGATTTGGTTTCTATTACCATACATAACACAGCCAGGATGAGGTGAATTCTTTTAATACTGAGATATCCATTTTTATGCTGCAATTGTATGTTTCTATAATGAAATGACTGGTCCTGTGGATATCATTTACATGAATAATAATCCAAATTTTTATATCCCAGTGCACTCTGATATATGTAAGGCAATTTCATAAATTCTGAGTTACCTGCAGTAGTTTTCTTACCCATGATTCTGTTCTTATTCTGCAGTGACTGGATTATTGAGTCTTAATTAGATATCATAGAACCAGGTAGGATGGAAAACACCTCCAGAAGTCATCTAATTGAACGTCCTGCCAAAGCAGGTTTAGACATGTTATCACTTATTATCTAAGTACCTGTAAGCCAGACTCACTGTGCTGTGGGCTTTGCCATCACAGAAAGAAACAGCTTTCACCCAAAAAGCTTTCAAAGTAGGCAACAGCTGTATGTAGGAGCAGCTTAAGCCCCGTCATGTCTGGCACGCAACATGTCAAAAGAAAGCCTGCGGGAAAATCAGAGTGGTTTCTCTGATGTTTTTATGAAGCTCACCTCAATTCTCTACTCCCCAGTTATACAGACACAACACAGGAACTCGGGCCCACGTCCTGAGAGGTGATTTGGGCCGTTACCATCTATTAAAGACTTAGGTAGGTTGCTTGAACTTACACAGCAGCATTGACCAAATCCAGTGGTTGTCCCTGATTCTCCAGTGGTACCTTTCTGCCTTCTCTGCCATGAAAGAAGAGGCTGCTGTCCTTGCATATCACACACTGCTCTTTGTGTCATGTCATATATAAACTTAATATAATAACACAACAGTAATATTATAATATGACAATGTTATTAAATTCTTTAATTTCCCTACTTGTCGGGTGAAGAGATTATTTCAGGTGATACTTTTAACCCATTTTCACAGCTTTTAAGTGTCTATTATGGCATATGTGCATATCCTCTCTTCTTTGATAACACATTCCCTAAGCTTCAGTTTCCTTTTTCTGAATAGTTTGTAAGATGTGTTTCACCACTTGCTAAGCACTGAATCCACTCAATACCTATTTTTCTTTCAAAAGCCTTTAGGCATCTGCTGGTACTCTGGGTGAATTTCTGGTTTATGTTTTTGCTCAGAGGAGCAGCCCTCACAGTAAGGACTTTACAGGTTTCTTATTAAGTGCATAATGCTTTGCGTATGACACGTGTGTTATTAGCTTATCCTGCTCATCCTGATGATTGCTGCTTTTCCTGTGCCATCAGTCTGTGCCATCACTGTGCCAGTAATGTGTCTGTACTGTATGGTCCTGCAAAAACCTCTTTTTCCACAATACAGTCTTTTCCTCTTTTCTTCCACCTTACTTGCAGTATGTCTTAGAAAAGCTGCAGCACCAGATAAATGTGTACCTTCAACCAGAAGGTACACAAATGATGCTCCTGCTGCATCTGTCCACATCCCCGGTCATAAAGAGATCAATGACCATCTCAAATGGCAGAGATGAGAGGAAGCCTTCTGGCTTTCATTTTAAACTACTCAGACAGATCTGTGTTCAGACTAACTGTGCATATTGCACTGTGATATGAAGTTTTGTTGATAATTACAGTGGTTGGAAGAGCACACTTCAGAGTGACTGACAGAAAGTCTGTCTGATGTAGTCCTGAAGTCCAAATTGACTTAATTAAAGTCAAATTGGGTGGGTTTTTTTGCTTTTGCTATGTGATTTCATAATTCTTTAGAAGTAAAAATCTGGTCCCCGTATGATCTTCCACATAAAAAGCCAGTTTGTGCCAGAACTTAGGTGTTTCAGCAAATAGTTTTTCAAAGACCCTGTTTCACAAAAAAAGCTGACATGCCCTTTTTCATACACATATGCACATTTTAGGACCTGGTTTATGTAATACGTTTCACCTACTAACACTGATCACATTTGTCTAGAAATAGTCAAACCTTTTAGGTTTTTAAAATATTGCTATAGATTCTGAAGTATTTCCTAACTACTGATTAAGACATTTTTCAACAGAGTACATACCAAATTCCCACTTCTCCTTCATGATAGTATTTTCCCTGAATTAGGAGATACTTCTGTGATGTCAGGAACTCCTAAGACAAGGCAAGGAAAGAGGAAATTTAGATATGATGCTCTGATGCCAAGTTTATCATATATATTACTGTCATCTGAAAGCCCTGTAAAAACTCAAAGATGTTAGAAAATTCAAATGAGATTAAATAGCAATTCTGCCAACTTCAGACATTCCAAAACCTTAACTCCGACAGAAGGACTTACTTAAGAGTCATGAGAGTTTTGAAAATTGCTGTTTGGAAAAGATTAGATTCACCCTGTGCTTTCTGCCACCATTGCCTTGGGTCTCATTGTAGTTTTCCCCTTTGCCATGATACCTAAAAATGTGCTTTTTCAAATGTAAGGCAAGAACTGTGGCCATCCATTTGTCTCTTAAACCACCCCAAGCACTGCTCGCATTTGTGGCACAGTATTATGAAAAAACTCCAGATCATCTCTGGATTCCCATCTTGGTTTCCAACTGATTTTCTCTCTCTTCCATGGCTCATGGTGGTTTCTTTTATTACTCCTCACCCAACTTGTTTATTGCAGACTGGTGTAGATTATTAGGATGAAAGGATCTGTGATACACAGGTTGAAAGAAACAATTTACACAAGCAGAGCTGGCCTTTAGTTTGTAAGCAACTGATACAGAGACTTCTGTGGCTTAGAAAAGAACAATACAGTTTGCAAATAGCTTGTGATGATTATCATAATTCCAGAAGAATGAATTGCAGTAGTCCAGAAGGGAATTTAAGCCACCATGTATTAGGAAATGTTGTTTTAGCAGGAAATACATCCATTACAACGTGTTCGAAGTAGAGGAGGATTTCAGTGTGATCTTTACACTATCTTAATTATCAGCAGTTGACTGGCCTTGGACAAGGAAATAACGTTTAACAAACCTTCCCTGTCTTCAGAATATTTGGGGTTTTGCTGATTAGATGTCAAAAACTGACTGCAGAATAATTGATGAATAGCTGTGAAATCTTGAAAAAGGCAGTGGTTTCACTGATGGAGGAGATAAGATTCAGAACCATTTTCATCAGTTCCTCAATTGGGCCAGCAGCCCCTCAGTAATGATTATAGACACAATGATTTTCTTACAGCTTGTTCTCACTGACCCCATGGCAGGGAGGTGAGCCAACATAGTCAAGTCACCCAGTCTTGCCCACAGACTGGCCTGAGTCTTTTTCCCCCAGTATGATAATTCTGTCATGAGAGGGACATTTTCATCTCACCTAACCTTAAATATTGTAACTGAGGCATCCAAAGTACAGTTTATAATCCATGGAGATGAAAAGACACCTCCAGAGCATGATTTAACACACCCTGAGTTGGAACCATCCTCAGGAAATGCCTCTTTCTATTCACTCATTAGGAAAGGAGCCTCAGGCCTCCCAGCTTCCACACCTGAGCAAATGCCTGTTGTTACTTGTGGTAAATCCAGGTCACAGGAACCAGGAGGTATTTATATAAGACATTTAATGGAACAAGTATTACAACATTCTTCCCGCAATCACGAAGATGTAAATTTTCATGTTCTGAACTGAAATCCTAAAGACAGTTTTCTGTGGGAATCCTAAAAACTAGCAAATAACCAACCCAATTATCCTAGAGACAGTGTAGGAAAAAGTAGGTTGTGGCCTTTACAGTGTGGGAAGACTTGTATTCCCTACAGTAATTTCTCATTTTTCCTGTTATATCTATCTAGGCAAAGAACTTAAACCACTTGGGTATTGTTGAGGAGCACACACTTATCAGGCTGATCACGGAAGGACTCCCGGCATGCCGGGATTCCCGGCTCTTCATTAAGGATCTGCATTTTGATGGGGTACCTGTGAGGATATACCTCCCAAGAGAACCATCTGCAAACAAACGGAGAGGAGTCATCTTCTTCCATGGAGGATGCGGCATTTTCGGAAGCATCAGTAAGGAACTGAAAGAGAAAATGTGACTGTTTAGCATTGTTAACTGCCTATTTTTAAAAACTCCTGACCCTAGGAAGTGACTGAAGCTTAGTTTGAGAGACTGGAGATAGAAAGCACTTAGCACTTAGTGCTTACTTTTACTTTCGAAAAATCTGCACTTATTTAGTATTTAAATTATTTTTTGTAGAATATAGCACTCTTTATCATAGAACCATTAGGATCATAAAATGGTTTGGGTGGACGTGACTGTAAAGATAATCTTGTTCCACCCCCTGCCATGGGCAGGGACACCTTCCACTATTCCAGGTTGCTCCAAGTCCCGTCCAGCTTGGCCTTGGCCACTTCCAGGGATGGGGCAGCCACAGCTTCTCTGGGCAACCTGTGCCAGGGCCTCCCCACCCTCATAATAAAAATGTGTTCCTTACAAGTGCAAATGAATTCTATCCTCTCTCAGTTTAAAACCACTGCCCATTCTCTAATAGTAATAATCACAATAATTCCTTATTTTCCACACAGATCAATGATCTCTCTAAATGTATGAACTACACAGTAAGTCCTGATGACCAAAAGTCTAGATTATTTTTATCCTAAAGAAAATTTGGGTACTCACTAAACAGGCAAAGGGCCCACAAGCAATCATGGTAATATGTCATAAAAATAAAAGGGACAATACTGACTGAAGTTTTCTAAGATGTTAATTACATCAACAATATTTGTTCTTCAGGAAGTTATGAAAGAATATGCCGGTACATAGCCAGAAAATCTGATTCAGTGGTTGCATCTGTTGGGTAAGTGAGATCCAAGCAATGCTAATCCCGGTATCAGAGAATTCTGCAGCTTTCCCCCTGCTTCCCCCACACCCCTGAACTTACATTTCTTTGAATATAAGAAAAGAAACTGAGCTCTAGTGCTGTCTTCCCCACACTGCTGCTATGTGGAAGCAAGCATATGCCATAGAATGGCAATGGAAATACCTGATCCAGGGTTAGAGTTACAGGTTTGTTCATTGTACATCACTATGACCACAGAAATCATTACCTTTGTTTGGTAATAAGAAATTATAAGCCAAGTAGCTGATTTTAATATTTGAGTGGAATATTTAAAATCATCTGGGATGATATTACAGAGTAAATAGTGAGTCTAAAATTTAGTATTTTTTAAAACCAGCACGGACCACTGCTTCCTTTTAAAAATGTTTTGATTATGGAAAATAGGTGATGGTATAAAGAAATCTTAATTTCCAACAAATTCTTCCATCAACAAATTCTTCCATGAAAAAGTTTATTATTAAGGGATTGTATTAAATTGGGAGGAATTGGTTTTGAGAAGGAAATAGAGGGAAAGTTGCTCTGGTTTGCTTCAGCATGTAAAACTTTAAACTAGATATAATTAATGATATAATTAATATTGGTTTGTGGGAGTTTTTGCAACTGCATGGGATGTATTTCGGATGAGACACTCAGCAATGTGTAACACTAGCTGCCTTTTCTACCTCTCAGGTATCATTTAGCACCTGAGCACAAGTATCCAGCCCAAACTCTTGAATGTCTCACTGCTACCGTGCACTTCCTGAAGACTGCAGAGACCTATGGGGTGGATCCCGCTCGGATTATTGTTTGTGGGGACAGCGTAGGGGGCACATACACTGCCAGTGTTTGCCAAGAACTAGGACATAGGACAGACATCCCAAAGATCTGTGCCCAGGTGCTGATCTATCCATTTCTCCAAGCACTGAACTTCAACCTGCCTTCTTACCAGAAAAATGCTGCTGTTGCCTTCCTGTCCCGGGAGCGTACAGTCCATTTTATTCTCAAATACCTGGGTAAGGATTGCTCCCTGAAGGAACCAATTTTGGCTGGTTCTCATGTTCCTGAGAGTATAAATTTGAAATATAGGAAATGGATAAATCCAGATCTTATCGCAGACGTATTTAAACTGGGCTATAAACCACCACTCCCCACTTTGTTTTTACCTCAAGTCCATGAAGAAGTGCAAGAACTGTTTGAGCCCTGTTTCTCCCCGCTGCTGGCAGAGGACGCTGTTGTTTGTCCCCTCCCTGACACTTGTATTGTCACCTGTGAGCACGATGTGCTCAGGGATGAAGGGCTGTTGTACAAGAAACGCTTAGAGGACAACAATGTACGTGTGACCTGGCACCATGTGGAAAAAGGCTTTCACAGTGCACTGGGATTTTTTGGATATGGTATTTTCTCTTTCCCATCATCAAGTACAATAGTGAACCACGCTGTAGACTTTATAAAAGGCTATTAAATCATTTTCTTGCATACAGTACACTGGTATTTAGGAAGAGTATGATTCAATTAAATGATTCAATTAACCATTTACTAGCTATTCGTCCATTAGAATCAAGGCAAGAACTTATGACATTAGCATAGTCTGCTGAATCCTCATTTTTACTTGCTATTACTTAGGAACATGATGTTTAGGAGTTTTTTGTAAGCTTGCTTTGCTGTTCTCTTCTTGCATTGTAAGAATTTTTATTCTCTTCATACATCAAAGAATAAAAACTCACCATAACAAAAAACATTCTAAATGTGTGAGTAAAAATCCCATGCAGCGTGTGAGTAACTGGCCACGTGCACACACATGCCCACCTAGTGCCCCCAAAATCAGCATGGTAATACCTCTGGAGAGTAGTAATCCCCATCATAGTGTGTGTAGAGACAACCAATAGCTTCGCATTTATGTGTAAAATCCGAAGGAAGGAATTGGGTGTACTTACAAACTTGATTTTAAAGGGAAATGGGGGACAGATAGATTGGTACAGCTCACACACTGCATGAGATAGGTACCAGGAGGTACCTGAGACTGCAACAGAGATGCAGTGAGGGAGAACTGCTCAAAAGTAACTGAGTGTCCTCTAAATTATATTCTATAAAGTTTCTTTCTGAGCAGCACTTGGTTGTATTCAAGGAAGACAGAAACATAAGGGTTTTTGCCCTACTGTAATCAGAGAAATAATCAACTTGCTTACCTGGCTAGTGGGGAGAAAGGATATAAACAGCATGGAAACTGCCAAAATAATTTCTGTGAATATCCAAAGCCAAAGAAAAATCTTAGCTCAATTGTTGTATTGCTGTAATTGTTACATTGTTTATTAGGAGAGATCCACCTTTGCTGAACACAGATGCCAAGATAATTGCCACTGCATAGCAAAAGATCTGGGCACGCAATGCCTAGGGATTGTAAAATGTTTAACTGTTGTGCAACCACCTTGCCTTTGTAATATCCACGCACACACAACTGTGGAAAGAGATTAGTATGTGTCTACTCTGTGCTGGGTAAACTGTGAGTAGGGAGAAGAGAGTGGGCTGAATGCTCTGTGTTTTCACCATGCTAATGAACGCTGCTGACAGGTGAGCCGGTTCACATCTCTGCAGCAACAAGTCACTACTTGAGGGTTCTTGTTCTCCAGTCCCCCTCAGCAAAATGAAATTACATTTCTTCATGCTCTGTTAACACAACAGAGAGTTTATTTGTTTCATTTTTCCTGTTGCAGGCATAGCAATTTGCTCTTCAAGCAAAGAAATTCTTCCAGGGTAAATAATGCGATAGTTCCAAATGTTCCACTCTTTGAGGACTTCAGGATTTGCCCTGGTTACAGAGATAAAGGTTGGGTTACCAGCTCACACGCTGCTAGCTGAAGCTGGGCCAGAAGAATCTGTGTCTACTATAAAAGCCTTCCAAGAAGTTGAATAGCATTGGAGCAGTTGGAGAAGGCTGGCAAGTGCCAGAACTAAGGAGGTCTGTACAATTCCACCTTGTATTTTGTAAGTTATGAGATGGTCACAGACAATCTCATGCTATTTTACACACAGCATTGTACTCGTCAGTTCAGCAACCCAATAGTTGTTTTCTCTCCTTTATCAGTCTCTGGAGTTATGCCTCATTTATGGGCCAATGTCCAAACTTGACACTGATCTACTCCTGAGATTTTTCCATGGCCCTTTATCTGTTGGTCTTTAATTTACTACAGATAATAACAAATTTAGCTTTATAATATGTCAGCAGCATTATTTGTTCTCTTAAACACACATTTTAATCACAGGTTATAACCACTGAGTGCAGATGAGTAAGCAGAGAACAGCAAGTGCTGAAATAATGTATTCCTTTAGTTTAGTCATGACTCCCAGATTTTCTAAACTTTACGAAATCACAAGATCTAACTGTGTTCATGGAACTTCCTGTCCTTTAATTTATTTTAATTAATTACAGATCTGCTATGTGTCTTGCATTGCTAAGATAGAATGTTTGAAGACATTCTTATGGTTTCCAAAGCGTGGAATTTTCAAGTACAAATTAAATAAAAATTCAAGTATGAAACATAATGACAGTCAATGCCACCTACAGCATTATGGACACCAATGTCATTCCACAAAGAATTATGCAGCCAGAGAGTGAGGACTGACAAGCCCGCTCCGGTTCAAGTTCAGGCTTCCAGCACCAGATGGCTCTCAAGCTCTGCAGAACCCAAAAGGAGCTTCTTGGGTCATGAAGCACTTTCTCTGCAATGTTTACCAGTATCCCAGTACACGCTTCCATTCACAGTGAGTTCCTGTTGCCAGCTAATCACACCACAGTCCAGAGGCAGGGAATGTTTTACATCTGTTACACCTGGCTCAGTCTCTCCCCTTGCATGTCCCACACAACCGAAAAAGAACAAGGAATGACAAGATTTCAGGCTCTGACATTTAGCTTTTCACAGGAAATTAATAAGAAAGGGACTTGCCAGTGTAGTAGGAAATGGCCCTGGTCTATCCTCTGATCTATCTCACAGGAGCAGAGACAAGGTTAAAAAATTATCAGAAGCTAAGAAAGAGCATTTATTTGAAAGATTGTTTAGGGAATGGTTTTCTCCATCCTGGGCCTCAAGCTTGTGAATTGCTGAGACTAAGCTTACAAAGCATTAAGTACTACTCTGTACCTGCAATGCCCAAAGGAAAAAACGCATTATTACTTCAGAAACCAACTAGTTTGTTTCTTTGACAGCTTCCAGCACATCTCGTCTTTATGTGGAGCACCCCTGAGGGTGTTGTGATGTCTGAACCTTGTCAACGTGCCCAAAAGAGTCCAAGACCTACCAGCTGTTGGTGAATTGGCGCCAAAAAGATTTAGAATGCAGAAGAACAATAGGTGGTAAGAACTGCAGTACAAAGGATCTGTCACAGGTGTCAAGAGCCTTCTTAGATCCCCAGACAGGGGCAAATCTGTTAAGTGTACTTAGACCACACCTCACCCACTGGGACAGCAGAGTTCAGCATATGCCAATTAAATATTTTCACTAATAAACGCTGAAGAAGGGAGTTGCAATCGTGTTTTGTGCAACAGTATTTCCCAATGCTCTTGTCTGAGCTATAAGAAAGCTAAACCCTCTGTGCACCTCCATCCTGATGAGTTTGAATTCACCACTGCTATTTCCCAAGAGTGTCCCAATCTCCAGGCAATGTACCTTTCACCAACATCCCTTACCGAGATGGGCATCAAATACCACAAAGAAGGATAAACAAAAAGGAATCTGATTTTACAGTTAGCATGTGAATAACTTTCTGGCAAGGGAGGGAGAAGCATGGGGACATTGGGAAATGAAAATCCACAAAGAGTTGTTGGATAAAATGAAGAAACAGTTTGGGCAGAGAGAGGCAGAACATGGAATCAAGCTGCTTCTCAGAAAGTGTATCACCAGACTCAAAAATTGAGTTCCATCCTGTTTATTCTAAACAGTTTCTGAAGTCAGATATCAAGGCTGAGCCATTTCCTAAGCAGGTCATGGACTATGCATGCTAAAGCCCTGGGGTTCTCTGTCTTTAATTTCATTTTATTATACAATTCAAGGTCAGCTCATCCCTTCTATTATTATTTTTTAAGAAAAAACTTTACACACATATTTTATCCACACTGCAATTTTTCAGAATGTGAATGTGCTGCCTTCACAGTCTGAGCAGACTGCTAAAACACACTGTTTCCAAAGGTGACATCACATGTCACCTGTGCTTTACAGGGTTTTTTTGCTTCAGGTTAAACCTTATCACTAATGATTTGTGTATGGAAAAATATGTTAGCTCCAGAGGAAGATCCTAAAGCTCGCCACAAAAAAGAGTGGGCTGCTGATGTCTAGTCAGTGCTACTAGCCCTGAAAACGATGAAGTCCAAGTCTAGTTTTCATCAGTTGGAATCATATTTCTACCCAGAATGACATCTGTATATAATATCTTCCTCGGAGGACAGAGACTGCAGCACTGCCAGGCTCAACCAAGAGGCAGATAAAAAACCAAACAAAACGCAACCCAACCCAGCAGCTGGTGCAGGAGGAGAGCCATTGAGGAGGATGAGACAAGAACACCTCTCAGACCAGCTGCCTCTGGCTCCACTGGACTCAAAGGTGCAATGGCACAGCAGCATCCAAAATCTGCCACCATAGTTGATGAAACGTGTTTGTGACACTGAGCCTTGATTTTAATAAAAGTCTGAAAAAGTAAGGCATGGAGGCAGAATAAAGCAAGAATCCGAGTTGCTCAGAAGATGATTACCAAGAAATGCTGTGCGGGAACTCACAAATAATAAAGACTTGCCTGTAATCAAAAAACAGGGAGAGACAGAACAAGTTTTTGTCTTCTCGTAAACTGACACTACAATGATCCATCAAGTCACAGTTCTGCTGTGATGGGCACGGCCGTCCCCTGGAAACGTGAAAACCACTCAATGCAAGCCTCTCCCACAATTAGTTGTTACTGTCTAAGTGTATGGTTGGGTTACCACATGTTCTTGTCTTCCTATTAGCATTTTTAAAGGCTGGATTATGAGCTATGTATGATGGGAACAGCTAATCCCGTGCCTTTACCTTAGAAATCCCGAAGTCTGAAAAAGGGGGAGGAGACCACAGCTGGTTCCTTCTTGGGCTCCTACCAGCACGGCAAGATGGAACTTCTCCTGGCCATTTTTCTCGCTGTTTTAACTGGTATTGTGGCAATTGCTTTCTATTATGAACACCCCAAAGCAGAAATTCCTCATGGAATCAGTGAGCGCCAAAAGCTTTATGCTCTTCATTACTGCATGAACTTTGGGCTTGGTCTGGTAAGTAAAACTTAATTAGAGGCTTGAGTTTTTAATTTTGTTTCTGTTAGAGTGATAATGGTTTGGTGATGTTTTTTAGAATCAATGTTTAAATAAATTGCAAATATGCAACTGGACTGATTAGGTGATGCAAGCAGATTCCTTCAGCTGGGCTGGGTATAACAGACTCCCCTGTTTGGTATCCAGCACCAAAGGCAGTATTTTTGAAAAATAAAATTGGGCAAACTGTGCAAATCCCAGTTTTTTCTGACAGCCTGTGTTTTAGCTTTTCATTCCTGTTGCCTCAAGGCAGTGCTGGAATGCTTAGGAGGTAACTTGCCCTGTGTATGTGGAATTTCTACTCCGTATAACACTGTGCTCACTTACAGAGTGAGCCGCTAAATGATGTCTGTGATCTCAGCTCTGTCCTACAATCTGTCACTCTCCTCCTGAGTGATCTGAAGAGAGCTGCCACATTCATCATCATTTGCCTTTCAATATGCCTAAACAACAGTACACGTAATACCTAAAGTGACTTTCTGTGTCATTGTTTTTGGCACATGTTTGATCCTTTCTCCCTTTTCATCCTTGTTTCTTTTCAAAACTAAACTATGACATGCATTTGTCTTTCTGTTTCATCAACCATCCTGTCCTGAATTAACTGCTGCCCCTGTCATTTTAAAAACCCTTCTGTGATACCTAAACCAAGCTTCTTTTAGTTGTTTAAATTGTGAAAAAAACCTGTTCAGTCCCTCTGGCTTGTGCATTACATTTCACTTCAATTCTATGTTCTAATGTTGTTAATTCTTCCTTTCTTTCCCTGATCCATTGCTTAGTAAGTTTTCTTTGAAGTCAGTGAGCTCCCAAGGTGACTCACCACGTCTCTGGTGCCACACCCAGGCCTCAACAGTGCTCCGATAGCAAACCAAAAAAATAGGATAGGAATTGAAGTCAATTTTCTTACAAGTATTATACCGTGTATAAACATCCACGTTTTCTAAACACTGTGTGATTACTCTTTATCCATCAAACTTTTATCTTTGTGTAATTCATTTGTTAAAAGTGAAACTGCAGAATTTAGAAATTTACTGGTGATTGATGTCGTTTTTAACTTCTGATCTTACAATTTTGTATCCTTTCTGTTGGCCAGTGAGAGGCCAAGCATAAGCACAGTTCCATACCGCCGGGAAGGGGCAGAGAGAAAAGGACATGAATGGAGGGTTAAACCAAAGTTTAAATGCAAGTAGAGTTCAAGTCATGTAGCAACTCTTACTGTGGCTGTTAGGCAAATTACTTATGCCAAATCCTTTTGAGGGCTGACATCCATGATGTCAAAATTGCGTGGAAAATTAAAGTTTACTAGTATATCCAGTCTTCAGCAGGGACAAAAGGCAACACCAAACACGGTGTTTGGTAAGGTCTCCTAAGACTCCTTTTAGTATTTTCAAGACAAAGATGATTTTCATATTCCATACAAATATAGCGAAATGCAGGTTTAACCTTCACTGTTACAAAAGTATTAGTGTGAGGAAAGAAAGTACCAGAGGGAAATTGAAGAATAAAGAAGTAAAGCTATTTTCCCACGGACACAGACCAGGAGTTCTGTAGAAAGAATTGGTATGAGACTAAAACTTTGCCACAAGACAATCCTTCCTGTGTATGGGATCATCTCTTCAGATGGCCTAAAATAGGATACCTACACCAAATTTAACAGGACCATGTTACTGAGCTACACGAGGTCTGTGAAATATGAGATGAAAGCCACAAGAGCAGGTTTTTGAGATCCTTTGTATGGATAATTCTCCTTGAAATGCATATCCATGAATAATGGCAGCACAACAAATTACAGTACTCATTAGAGAAGTCTGCTGTAGAAGCAGTGCAAAATTGAATCCAATATGGTGGAAATACAGTGATACTGCCTCATATTTTTCACCTTGAGCAGGAATAGACTAGACTAGGCTACAAGTGAAACAGCTTAAAGCCATGCGGATGTGATGGAGTAGACAAGCCCAGCAGACATAAGAACCTTAGCCCAAGTGTTTAAGTAAGAATCAGTGAGCTGTGAGAAGATCAAGCCAGGGTTCAAAGCCATTCTTGGTCAGGAGGACAGCTGTGGTAGATGCTATGGAATTTTTTTCTGCAAGTTTAAAAGCAGTGTGAGTTTGGAAAACAAAAGTATTGGCTACATTTCTTCATCCAAAGCTGAAGTGTAAAATACTGTAACTACTCTCTCCTTATTTTGTTCAGACACTGAAACACCTGACAAGGTGAAGTATTTGACACCTTTTATCTACTACTAAGAGTTTGATTGTTTTCCTACTGAATTGACCATGGAGTTTTAAATTTTTTCATGATCAATCTCCAAGTTAGATAGAAATTTGCACTAATTTGTGGTTTCTTTTATCACCAGGCAACATTTTTGGACAAAGTAGGTATCATCTCAGAGGTCCATCTCCTCAGGGTTATAATGGAGACAATACCACCCCCTAAAGATAAACGTCTTCTTATCAAAGACTTAAGGTTTGAAAGGGTTGAAGTGAGAATTTACCAGCCAAACCCATCAAACAATATCCAAAGAAGGGGAATCCTTTATTTTCATGGAGGAGTTGGCCGGTTGGGAAGTATCCGTAAGTAATATAAATAATATGAGCTATAGCTACACACAGCATCCAGAAAGGGTCAGGCTGGAAGGGACCACAGTGGGTCTTCTGGTCCCACCTCCCTGCTCCAGCAGGGCCATCGCAGAGCAAGGGCACAGGATTGTGTCCAGATAGCTCCAGAATATCCCCAGTGAGGGAGACTTCACAACCACACACCACAGAGTTTCTGACCTGATACAGTATATCTTAAAGTATGAGAAGAGTTAGTAGATTAAGCATTATAAATAAAGAAAATAATTTCAGGACAGCAGAATCAATTAATTGACATGCAGTACACATCATGTTAAGTTGTTTTTATATAGGCTGTGTATCTAGAATATTCTCTGATCATTTTTAATACCTGTTTTCTTCGTTCCTCCTCATGCTTATGAGAAAAGTTGAAAATCTCATTAGAATTATATTTCTTATTTAAAGCACCCATTTTTTGTTCACACATGTATACATCTTGTGTATGTGTATCGTGCTGTGTATCTTTATAGTGGAAAAACAAGGATAAAACACATTTTGGAATTTGAATTGGAAAGAGGTCAGATGATGCCTCATGCACAAGAAAAATTCTTGTACTGGATTTAGCAGGTTTTTTGTTGGTTTTTGTTGTAAACAACTTCTCCCCTTCAAAACCACTTTAGAAGTGGCAGCAGTGGTGCTGTCCATAACTTTTCAAGGAGGGCACCAAAACAATGCATTCATTTAAATTCTGGATTTCTTACTGGCCAGAAGATTCTCACAGATGTAAGGAAATGGTGAGCAATGCCCAGATCAGACCATGCCACATGCTATACATGTTGTGTAGCATTAGCCATGCCATAGAGATAAGAATTTCAGAATATTTTCATTCCATTTATTTTTAAAGCAAGTTATAATTCCATTGAACTATTTTGTTTTACAGGGGCCTATGAAAGAACGTGCCGCTATTTCTGCAGGAAGACCAATTCCGTGGTGGTGTGTGTTGGGTAAGAGGAGCCAGCCCAGACACTCTGACCCTGGGTGTGCAAACCTTTACTGCAGCCAAGCTCCTTGTAAAGTACATTCAGTACCTATATTTAATGGTCCCGTGCCTTTCGCCAGCACTAATTCATGTTGGGAGGAATTAGTCAACTAATCCCCAATTGTTTATTTCCAAATGAAATCCATTGCAGTAATTTTATAATTTGTAGCTACCACTAAGATGTGAGGATGTTTTTGTTTACTAGAGCCATATTCAAACCGCCTTAGGCTGAAAGCCTGAAGTGTAACTATTTCTCTTGAAAGCACAGTTGTCCAGACCACCAAACACTCATTTTAGAAGTTCTGAAAAATACAAGAACCTCATGAGTTTAAAACAAGAGGTTACAAACCAAGTTTGACATATCCACCCTCAAAAGAAATTTATACACTTGACTCTATTGTCTTAAATTCTTCAGCAAGTTATACTTGGAGGCATGATGCATTTCCATGAAGAAATTGAAGCAGGAAATCCACATTTAACTTGCAGTCAACCTGAGATGACCATTAAAAATATTTCTCTGATGAGCTGTAATACTTTTTTAAAAGAAACAATGTATAAACGTTCAGGAAAAGAGTTGATGTCTAAGGAGTTGATTACAATTGCACTAACTCCTATTTACATCCTAAAATACTCGAAGAACCAATAACTCATTGATTCTGTTTAAAGAATTCACTTTCCAGAACACTGAAAACCTTTCAGATTTTCATTATCAATTTTCTATGCTGATATTCTCTAACAATTTGTTGTTAAATGTTCACTTCATTTTCTAATTGGAATTAATGATAACTGATTGACACACTTGCCTTGCCAGCTAATTCTAAAACAACTCTCATGTCCTTTCAGTCACTTACAAGATATATAAAGAAGTATTTTGCAAAGGAAGAACAGTGTACTGACTCTCCCAAACATTAACAATAGCAAATAATACATCAAAAGCACTAATTTGGATCAATTATGTTGCTGCAATTATAATCCCAGAGTATTTTCCTGTCTTTTGAGAGAAATAAATGCATGACAAGATTCCACTGGGACCATTCACTAGAAATTACTGTGTTAAAACACTTTCACTCCTATTTAGGTATCGTTTAGCTCCTGAGCACCCATTCCCAGCCCAGTTTGAGGACTGTCTCACTGCTGCCATCCACTTTCTGAGGACTGCACAAGACCATGGAGTCGACCCTTCCCGCATTGTCATCTGTGGAGACAGCAGTGGAGGGACGCTCACTGCTGCTGTTGCCCAAGCACTGGTGAATAGAAGAGATCTCCCAAAGCTGAGAGCACAAATCCTAATATATCCTTTTCTCCAGTGTGTGGACTTCAATTTGCCTTCTTATCAGCAGAATGAGAGAGTTCCCATTTTGCTAAAGGAACGAACCCTTGTTCTTGGCTTGAAGTATGTTAATGAAGACTTGTGCCTTGAAGAATTATTTAAAGGTTGTCATGTTTCAGAAGATCGAAGACTGAAATATCAGAAATGGGTGAGTCCTGACTACATCCCTCAGGAGTTTAAAACAAGAGGTTACAAACCAAGTCCAACATATCCACCCTCAAAACAAATCTGTGAAATGGTCGAGTCCATGTTTGACCCTGTTTTTTCACCACTGTTGGCTGAGGACAGTGTTATTGCTCGGCTCCCTGAGACTTTCATTTTGACCTGTGAATTTGATGTGCTTAGAGATGATGGACTGCTGTACAAGAAACGATTAGAGGACCACGGTATTAAAGTGACCTGGTGCCATCTGCAAGAGGGATTCCATGGAACAGTGTTCTTAGCGCTTTTTGGTAGGGTGGTAGGATTCCGCTCTGGAATTAAAGGCCTGAAAAAGATAGTAAATTTTCTAAGACTGATGTAAAATTCCATTTCTTGCTTTCTTTTCTTTGATTCCTCTCTTGTTGCTTACAAAGTTCTTTTTAAAAATCCTCAATTTTCCTTCTCTTAAATCATCACCTTAATTTCTGCACTGCATCTGTCTTCTTTTTACCCAGTAAGTTGATTGCATGATGGCCTTTGCCTAATTTTCTCTCAGGAGAGGCAAAATCAGGTGAATTTACATTTCTTTCCTCTACTACCTCTTTAGTTTTCTCTTGTAGCCATTAAGGATCTCATGCTTATAGCAAGGGGTCTGCAATGTGGTCTGGTTCAGTAAAGTTCTGGTACTATTAGAACACAAACCACGTTTGAAAACAACCTGGGGTAGGTAACGGTGTGAATCTACAGGATCAGTGTATAAAGAGTATGGTCAATGACTTAGGAAAGCCTGTATCTGGTGAGAGCTGAATTTGAGACAAGCTTAAAGAGAACTGAATGTAGCAGAAAAAATGTGAACATAGACAGAAATGAAAGAAGCGGAAGAGAAGGAGAGGAAGAGAGGGAAAGGGCAGGCCTGGAACTACAGATATTATAACAAGTATTGGTTAAGGAAAACAACATCTATTTTAAAAATCTATGATAATAGATATATGGGAATATAAAGTAATATCAGTTCCTTTACAAAGTGTAGGCCTGCACTGCCTGAGGCAGGAAGGACTCTTCCTTTGGGCGACAGTGTCAAGTGCCATCGCAGAGAAAGGAGAATGATTGAGGGGAAAAAAAACCCCAAAGTTCAGATCAATCTTAAACTATTTACAACAAGAGATGAATGATCAAGTAAACCAATACAAAATAAAATGGCATAATGAAAGTGTAAAGCTATTTTCTCAGAAATGAACTCAAGTATTGCCAGATATGTCAGTATAAATGTTTTAATGACACCATTCTGAGGTGAATGTATAACTGTATGTTATGGGGAATTATAAGAGAGAGTTGGGTTGTGAGCTGTAAAACCTGCCTGCAGAGGCACATGGCAGCACAAAGGAGCACATGGCAGCACACAGAAGCTTGTCTCCACCGGCCCCTGGGGGGAGGAGGTGTCACACGGCAGACCCTTATGGACAGGAGTCTGCCGGGAGCTGACTGACACGGGTGAGCAGTGAGTGATCATCCCATAGAGGGACACTGAGAAAGGGTGTTGCTGATGTGGCAACATGGGATAGATCACATAGTGAAGATTACCATATAAGGAAATACTGTACCTTAAAAAAGAGTATAAAACCAGCTCATTCCTTTGAATAAATGATTCAGATTCCCTGCCGGTCTGGGTCTGTGATTCAATCACCAACAAATGGTGTCCCCATGTGTAGAATTTATTATACGCCTATCTGTGCAACTGTCGGTGAGCCCCATTGGACTTGAAGTGCTGCTGAAAGAAGCAGGAACTCTGGCCAGCAATAATCCCTACAAATTGTAGGTGAGTCATGGGGGGCGTAAAGGATGGAGTATCCCAGGAACAGAACGTCCCAGAGACGTTAAAACAGATTTTAAAGAAAGACGGCAGGAAAGTTTAGTCTACAGATTTGAACAGATTCTTGTTCTGGGCAAAAAACTGTGGCTCAACTTTAGATGAGACCAATATTTTTGATCCTCGGACGTGGGATGCTTTAGAAGCAGCACTGACAGAGCTTTTGTGTCCGTGGAGGACAGTGTGCAAGGCGCTCATGGCGCATGCGGCACCCAGAGACCAGACAAAGAAAGACACTTGGGCCACCACAGCAGCCGTGCCGAGCCCTTCTGCGCCGCCAGCGACCCGTAAGTCTGTCGTGGCTGTGGGAAGAGAACCAGAAGATGGCCCCTCGTCCCCTGACCCGTTTGACCCTGGAGGGAAGCCAGACGGAACTGTAGAAAAGCATGCGCCGCCCCATGCCATGTGGCATCAGCTGGAGCCGGGTCATGGCGAGTGGCCGGAGCCGGGAGGCCTCGTCCTGGTAGCGTGTTCTGTCTCTGTTTGCTCCCTGCGAAACTGCCAGCAGCAGCAGCGGCAGATGCAGCGGGGGGAAAGCGAGCGAGTGACACCAGGGAGCACACGCTGGCGAGTGCGTGGCAGGGCCGCGGGATGCCAGCGAGCGCATGGCGTGGCACCGGCGAGCACACGGCAGAGCTGCACTGCGGCGGCGAGCGCATGGCGGCGAGCCATAGCGGTGAGCACATGGCAAAGCTGTGCCACAACCGTGCCCGGCGGCTGCCCCCACGCCACGGGCGGGCAGGATCAGCGGCACGGAGAGCTGGCAGGGCCGCGAGCGGCTCTCTGCATGTGGGAGATGAAGAGACAGGCTGGCGGAACCCGCGCAGCCAACGGGACCCCCACGGCCGGCCGGACTCGAGCCGCTACAGCCGGGCTCCCATCTCCTGCCCCTTCCTCAGGGATGGGGAGGCGGCAGCATTCAGCATTTGCACCAGCTTGTGCGGGAATGGCTGCAAGCAAAGTATGTTGTTCCTGCAGCTGGTCCACAGAACTCTTCTGTTTTCGTTATTCAAAATGTTGACCCTATCGCAAAGATTGCTTTTTTTTACCACACCACCTTGTAATACCCTGCATTGTTTTGATTACTTTTTGTGATAGATAATAATTGTAATTTGTAAGCTTTTTTTTTTAAAGCAAGAATTACGCTTGTTACCTTTTGAAACCTTTTGAAACCACTTAGAGAGTTACTGTTATAATTGTAATTTTCCAAGACCTAGATTTATATGTATTCTGTGAAACAAAGACATATTTAAGCAGTTAATGATATTACCTTGCTTAACTTTACTAGGTGTGCACTTGTTGTTGTATTAGATGTATTATTTTACTGTTCATAGTTAGAAAACTGTATGTTATGTTACACATTTTCCTGAATTTAGTAAGTTGAAAAATGTTCATGTTACATATTGTTAGAACAGAAAAGGGGGGATGCAGAGAATGGGGTGTGCCCCCTGCGAAAGACTGTAAAGAAGTTTCTATGTTCTTAATTTTTCAATTGCATTCAAAATGTCACAGGATATTAATAAAGATTTTAAGAAATTTTATAAGTATTTTAGAGAAACCCTCTCAGTCAAAGCTTAAGGCTCTAGCCAAGCCCTGTCGTGGCTGACTAGGGATTATACCATCAAACCCAGGTGTTTCTGCCCTAAAAGTGTAATCACATAATTTTGACTTGCTAATTTGATCTTAGAAAAGCTGGACCCTCTTTCAAAGTAAACTTGAAAGTCTTGCCTAGGAAAGACTTTCTAAGTCCTTACCTTACTTGTACTTACAGGGTCCTTACAGGACCTCACAGACATTGCAGACTCTGAGTGATGGTAAAAGTTTTAGACAACTTTACGTTGTTTCTCAAAGTTCTACCTGTTTAATCACTGTCATAATTCTTATTTGTATAAAACAGAAAAGGGGGAATTATGGGGAATTATAAGAGAGAATTGAGTTGTGAGCTGTAAAACCTGCCTGCAGAGGCACATGGCAGCACAAAGGAGCACATGGCAGCACACAGAAGCTTGTCTCCACCGGCCCCTGGGGGGAGGAGGTGTCACACGGCAGACCCTTATGGACAGGAGTCTGCCGGGAGCTGACTGGCACGGGTGAGCAGTGAGTGATCATCCCATAGAGGGACACTGAGAAAGGGTGTTGCTGATGTGGCAACATGGGATAGGGTCACATAGTGAAGATTACCATATAAGGAAATACTGTGCCTTAGAAAAGAGTATATAACCAGCTCATTCCTTTGAATAAGTGATTCAGATTCCCTGCCGGTCTGGGTCTGTATGTTGGGGTTTAGGGTTCTTCCTTTTGTTTCTTTCTCTCATGGAGTTTTCTCCCGTGTGTGTTGCTAGGGGACAATAACGACCGGGTACTTAAGAGAGACAAAAGAAGTTGCCAAGCTCAGGGGAGGATGGCACTTGACTGCACTCCTTTTCTCTGAGGGTTTCTCTCAGAGTGGCAGAGATACCACGAGAATTGGGCTGGGAAAAAAGGGGCTGGGGCTGCTGCTGGCTCCTTCTTGCTCTCTCGCCATTCGGAGGGGAAGAATTCACCACCACTGCAGGGTTCTGTCTTCTGCTGCCTTCTGCCATGAGTAGAGCTCTGCTGTAAGAGCAGCCGCTGCACTGGGGCCTTATTAACATCCTACCTGACCAAACAAAGGACCCTTCACCATCTGCTCCGGTGCCTCAGGGGAAAGCCCAGGATCCCCGAGCCCCTTTCCCCTGCCAGGCTGTCTCTCTCTGCTATGTTCAGCAGCCGGGCTACTGCTGCCCAGCCCCTGCTGTTTCTCTGCCACTGCTCCTGGTTTTCCGCTACACTGTAGCTCTGCACCCCCCCGCCGGGACACCCCGCGGTTCCAGCTACAACTGTGAAGTTTCTGCCACCTCTTGCTTGCTACCCCAGGCGAGCCTGCCCTGCCGTTCCAACCGCTGCTGCGAGGTTTCTGCTGCGGCCCACTTTCACCATCCAGCCCGTCCTCCACTGCTGTGTGTGCCCCGAGCTCGCGCCACAGCGCCCCCTGCAGGCGCGGGGGACTCACCGCACCCGCCCTGCCCGGCCGGGAGCCACCAGCGCCCCTGCCGGCCGTGAGCGGAACTGCACCGAGGGGAAAGGGCCTGCGGCTGAGAGAGGCTGGCACTGGGTCTGTGCTTCTGTTTGGTGTTGCTGCTGCTGTTGTTGTTGTTTGCCTTGTTATACATCTGTGTACTAGTAACGAACTGTTATTCCTTTTCTCATATCTTTGCCTGAAAGCCCCTTAATTTCAAAGTTACAATAATTCGGAGGAAAAGGGGTCATATTTTCCATTCCAAGGGAGGCTCCTGCTTTCCTTAGCAGACACTTAGCTTTCAAACCAAGACACTGTAGAACAGTGTAATTCTTCTGGTTCTTTTTATAATCTTATATCCTGAATTAAAATAATTTATCATGTCGCTAGACTCTATTGTCTTAAATTCTTCAGTAAGTTCTACTTGGAGGCAGGATGCATTTCCATGCAGAAACAAAAGCAGGGCGAGGATGCAGTTTTAATGGCAGTCAAAACTTCTGACCGTCTGTGCTTAAATTAACACCTGGAACACTATCCTCACTAAAATTACCACCATTCTTGTCAGGGAGATTGCTAGCTCTATCATTTACAAACAATACTCGCTGTATCTGATATTACTGTATGTGTTTTCTGCCCCCCACTGGCTCATTTAAACTATAATCAAAAGCAAGGATCCTGCAGACAGTTATGTAAGACAATGCAACAGAAGACACCCTACAACCAAGGGAAGGACTTTGCTGCAATGCTCTGCATGGCTGTGATTTACATTCAGCATATGAGCAAAGAAAGCCTGCCAGAACAATATGAATTACATTTAGTTACACTCACATAGTAGTCAGGAAAAAGGGGAAATTTTATAGGGATCTTCCATACAGCATCCCTGAATGAATACAGTGTGAATAAGCAAAAAGTCCAGAAAATCTTCTCCAGTGTTTTCCTGATTTCTAGGCACACAATTCCATTGACACTGTCGAATGCTGCCGGTTTTCCATATGGGCAACCTGTGCCACGAATGCTGAGGTGACATCAGTGGCAGTTTGTCCATAGAGTGATAGAGCAGTACATTCCTGACACTAAAATACAACAACAAGTCAGACTAACACAAAGGCTGACAGCTGTCAAACCTCTCATAGGAATCACACCCCGAAGACAATATGATGAAGATACTACAGATTTTTTTTTTTTTAACCCAGAGAGCTCCTGGGTTGTTGGAGTTTTTGCCTATGAAGAACTTAGGAAAAGAAGTTTCCTTAACTGGGGCAGTTCCTTCACATCTTGACAAAAACAACTAGTTCCTTCCACAAGAGAAGGTGGTGAGGTGCCCGAGGTGGTAATTCCCTCAAGAGTTTGCACCCTGAGTGAAGCAACGGCCCTCCAGGCTGCCCTCCAGGAAGGAATAGGGTGTGGACAAGGCTGGTCCATCCAGAGGTATTAACCCCAGAGAATGAGGGCACGAGCCACATTTCTTTAGCTGGTCTCTACACTTTGGCCCAAGGGCACCATAGCACAAATAAAAGGATCCAGGAGCAGATTGGAACACTGTCAAAACCTGAAAACTAGTGAGATGCTGGGAAGCTCAGTGCAGCTGGGAGGGCTTGAGACTGTTTGAACAGCTCTGTGTGACAGGACGATGTTGAAGGAAATGAAGGGAAAGGAAACTGCCCTGCATCGTTCCATCACCAGATGTCAGCACCAGCTGAGTCTGTAATAACCTGGCAAACCTCTCTGCTCTAGGCACACAATGTGAGTACCTGAAACACATTACCAAAGGTCAAACTGTGGTTTGATTTTAGTATTTTACTGAACCCGTTCTTATGCCTTCATAGCCTGAACCTGTCTGTTTAATAACAGAGCACTTCTTATGCCATAACAACTGTAGATTATCTGTTCTAACCAATCAAGTTTGGAGTGGTGTATTATAGAAGTTTACAACTTCAATTATCCTCTGCTTTGCTGTCTTCATATCACCTCTTTGTACCACTCTAGTTACAACTCACATATAGCTTTTTAAAAATAAACAGGCAATTAGAAAACATTCCAAATTTACTTCCATTTATTAGGAGTAAATTCACTTCTAATAAAAGAAGTTAAAAAAAATTAAATTTATTTCTATTATTTATAAATAATGTTATTTATTTAAAAGCACTTAACACTATTCTCTGCCTATGATGCCCGTTCTCTGTACTGCTCAGGAGTAATCCCGCAAACTCTGGCTGTTTTTATTGCTGTCTTCCTTGTCTCAGTCATTCACTGTGTTTGCTGACTCCTGTGAGAGTGAAGACACTGCTAGCCTGAATATTTGGAGTACTAAGGTTCAGATAAACCTGGCAGTTGCAGTTGTTATATTTACATTCAAGCAACTTCTGATTTAATAAGATTCATTTTGGTGTGATGACCTGCCATGAAATCCCATGTGGATGTTCCAGAGCAGCTTTTTGGAATCCATATGTATGGAGCAGAATTCATTCACTTTAAGAAACAGAACTGCACAGCAGCAGAGACACAGACACCCAACAATCCACCCACATTTGCAAATGCTACTTAACAAAATCCTCCAGCTGAATAAGCATTTCAAAAATGTACCTGCCCTGAACTGCACAACACGAGATCTGAATTTCCATCACTGAATGCTAATATATAGCATCTGTGTTTTTTTGTTTTTAGTACAGTACAGCTTTTTACTCCAGAATTTGTTAGCAGCTGTTTAGCCTAGGAGTCATTTGGAAGGGACAGACTTCAAAGAAGAAGAGGAAGAAAGGAAAGGCTAAAATAAAGATTTATGGCAGACTAAGCGGAAGGTGGCTTTCTGTCGTAAGAGCAAAACATACAGGAAGTAGCTACTTATTTGGGTGGGGAGATGGAGATAAGGAAAAGGGAGGACACTGAAAGGTAGGTAGGAGGCAGCCTAAATGCAGAGGCAGATGAAGCAAATACACAGCACCTTCAAAAACCAGTATGGTAGAGCATGTACTAAGCTGTAATTTCTTAAAGCTTCTTATTGTCACTGTGAAGGGCATATTAAATCCATCTCACAGATCAGAAGACTCAGGCTTACAGATATGAAGAGCTCTGAGATGCTTTCACTCAGTTGTTTACATAAAACGAAGAAATGTGAACTGAAGGATGGCAAGTTCCTCCCATGCTCCACTTGGTAAAAACAAAGTCAGTTAAATTACTCTACAGATTCTAATTGTTCTGCTAAATTACCTAGAGAAAAGAAGAATAATTTTAAAAAGCAAGGCAAATTATATTTACCAGAGTGTTTCATTTTGAAATGAATATTAAAAAAATAAAGAACTCTACCAGAAGCTACTATTTCTAGGTTTAAATTTTCTTTGGAATACGTTATTTTTTCCTGTTCTCTGTTTCCTGGCTACACCTGCTGGAATCAATACCGCAGTCATCACAGCTGACTACTTTACCATGCTTTAGTTACTCATCGTAGGATTTCTTGTGTTGCACAGAGTAGCTCTGCAATAATCAACTGACTCCACGTTAACTGTGGTGGCAACAGCCTGCAATCACAAGTGAAATGTGTTGCAATATTTTAGAGAAAGACTTCACAAGAAAACCGGTAACTCATGACAGTCACAGAATTCATTAGCACCAACTCCCCTGACCCTCCTGCCTTGCATAGCGTTGGGTTTGTCAGCTCCTGCCTCTTCTGCTAATAATTAAGGGGAAGTTGATGAGTGTTACACATTCTCAGCCTACAGCTATGTGTGATTCCACAGCTACAGAAGCTATAGAAAACCCACAAGACTGAGTCTCGCGAAAACCTGCAAATACCACATTTCCTTGGACAGGTATTGTTATTGTACTTCCCCTTCCCATCATTACTGTAACTAGGGTTACAGTAGAAATATGCTGAAAAATCAAGAAGAGAATGAATTTTAGAATGCATAAATGGAGGCTTGCTGATGAGAAAATGGGAAGAATTTACCCAACTATTTTCTATTCTGTAGTCATCAAGTGCTACATTAACATTAAACTCCAGCAGCATCAAGTTCAATGAATAAAGCATTAATTTGTGAGCTCTGAGTAGCTGTTTTATAACAATAAAGAACCACATGAGATCCATAATTCTCATTACAATGTCCAACTCCAGACTGTGTTCATTTTCTCTGGTTTAGTGGAATCTCATCAACCTTTAGTTAGTGCAAGGCTGTTCGCATCAATAGGTAAAGACTTTGTGGAAGCTGGGCTTTGGGGATGAGTTTGCTGAAAAATAAAAAGACAGCTATAGCAAAACACACCAAACACCCACCATTTAAAGAACTACTTCTCTACTGCCAGAAAGAGAAGAAGCCTTTTTGTTTGCAAAGATACAAGGTACTCACTTCATGCAGTGGATTGAAAGGAAATAAAACATTATTTTGACAATTTAGCACCTTGAAAACAACTGGGAAAAAAACCCCACTGAAAACCTCACGGACTGTTTTGTAACACCTTGAGAATCAGACAGTGACCATAGATATTCCTACCCATCTTGTGGGTACAGGAATGGCTGGCCAGACTGGAAATAGCTGAAATATATGGAATATAAGGCACCCAGCATCATCACACAGTTGTCAATACAAGCATCCTCAGAAGGACCAAGCAGCTCTCAGACCATGGGATTTGCTTGATTCTGGAAAAACATGGACATTGTGTTACCAGGACAAGGAGGACTGAGGTGCAAACAGCACAGAGGTAGAACATGCTCTAAGTCCACATGCTGAGTATGCTCTAAGAGTAACATATGAAGAGATTAAGAGTAAAATATTAAGATATTATTTTGAAACATTACTTCACCAACACTTCTTTAACAACAGAAAGGCTGTAATGCAGAAATGAAAGATTTTTATTCAGATTGTCATGACTGTACAACAGATTTTATAGACAACTGCCAGGGCATAACATCAAAAAGCAAGCAAACAAAACCCCCAAACTGTCCCTTTGTAAATTTGTTTTTAAATAAAAAGACAGTAAAGCAATTGTACTTCCACTCTATCAGATCTATTGAGGTTTCAAAACAGAGGTGGCATGTGTGAGGTGTTTTGGTTTTGATTAAAGCTGATTAATTATTGACTCACTGAATAGGAGAAGTCTTGTGTCAAAATGGTGTCAGCAAGAGCTAACAGCAGCCAGACACGTGTTCTTTGGTATAAGGCTTTCGTAATCTGATCATACAAACAGCGGGTGTTTAATTGCCTTTGGTCACCTTTAAAAGTTTCATTTACTGCCACTGAAGTAGGAATTTTTTATTCTTGATTAAAGATTCTTTTGAAAGCACAGGAATTGCCTCCTCTGAGGATTCAAATACAAGAAATCATCAAGAATGCTGAAATACAATATTCAAAGCTGATCTCCATGTGGGAATTTATTTCAGGATATTTGGACTGATGGCACAGACATGAGAAATAAACACTTAGTAAAACTGTGCTGTTCTTACAGGAATATATGGCAAAACAAAGCCAAACCCCTGCAGGCTGTGCTGTAACATCACACCACAGAGAAACCATTTCTAAAGCTAATAACCACAAGTACCACCGGGCTGCCCCAGTTGTGCTGCAGAGCCCTGTGGAGAACATCAGATGAGCTTAGGACAGGCTGAGCACTGGCCACGGGCATCTGGGTTTGGCTTCAATACTCCACAGTCTAACATTTTAACTACCTGTATCCTAAATCTGTGCCCTGTGGAAGGGAAAAGCCCCAAATCAGCCAATCTCAGCACAGAAAAGGCTCTGATGACCTCCCTATTTCACAAACTTTGGCATAGATTTACAACATTGCTTCATCCCACACATTGTTACCTTCACAAGCCAATGTTGTGCACATCAGCTGTCAGTGTTGCTTTGATTTAAATACTGTGCTAATAAAACTAAGGACTAATTCAGTTTTCAGGTGGGAATTCCACTTTAAAAGCCAAGGCACAAAAAAGGTTTGGGAGCTGTAAATTTTAAATCGTGTAGAAAACATAATTCTAGTAAGAAGAACACAAACCAGAAAAATTGCTTCACCAAACAACTGCCACCAACTGTTACCATCCTTCATCAATATGCATGTATTCATAATGCCTCTACATTGAACTGCAAACAAGAATTACAGTGAATATGAAACACTGAGGGTTAATTAGTAAAAACCTTTTACCAGAAACAACAGTGGCTTGAATCTACAAACACACCCCCCTGTGTCTGGAGAGACCTTCGTGTACATTAAGGCTTGCACTGATTTTAAACACTGAGCAAATGTACTCTTATTTAAAGCAAAATTGAAGCACGAATGTGTCAGTGCATTCTCCTATGAAACAAGAGTTTATAAAAAATGTGGATTTGAGTATTTTTCTTCTCAGAGAAGTGTATATATACCCTGATGACAAATGCAAGTAGCCCCATGTGACTAAAATTTAACACTGCAACAGCAATGTCCATCCAAAATGAATCCACTACAAACCAAAAAGACCACCTACAAATCAGGGCCCCTCTGAATAATAATTTCTCCTTGTTAGCAAAGAGTTCATAGTATCAATCAATTCCGTATGCTTTGAATCCCACCTTTTGTAAAGGTTACAAAGAAAGCATAAAGAAGTGTTGCCAATAATATCATTGTCAAAAGAAGGGTGGAGAAAATTGCATTACATTGCATTGCAACATTAATAAACATTTAATTTCTGCATATGAACTGAGCACTCAGTCTCCTGTGAAGACACCTCAGATGCACTTGAAAACAAGGCTTAACACAGCACTGGTTTTATAGCATTCACTCCCATTGAAGTGAAATGGCATGTGTTTATACAACTTTAGCAATTATAGGAATGTTTTTTATTTCTCCTGTTTTAATACCAGCATTGTTTTTTGGGGTTGTAGTATATGGTTTTTTCAACTCAGAACTGCCACCTGGAATTGAGCAACCTCTAAAGGTTCGTTTTTTCCACTCCTTGATGATTACAACCATGGTCACGGTAAGTTAAATTTCTTCACCTGGGGATTTTACTGTTGCTTGGGCAGGTATTTGGGAGCTGGAGGATAATGGTTTAAGGGAAAAAAAAAAGAACAAAGCAATTCACACTCCTGAAACCTGTAAGCATTGATACATGAACCCAAAACATGTTAAATTAACTCATAAAATTGATATGACTAATCTTAAAAGCTTCTTTAGATTCTTCAGTCAAACTGCAGCCACTTTATGCTAGGAAGCTGTTTCACTTGAAAATTTAAAACAAATATCTAGATGTATCCTGTACATAGTGAACTGCATGTACATAGAATAATGTTGTCTGTTCAGGAACAAGCCAACATTACTCCTCTTCTTCCAAATTCTTTCTTTTCAACAGGGAAAGATTTTGGAGAAGCTGGGGATCTGCAGTGATTTAACCATACTTCGAGTAGCACTTGATGGGATACCCCCATGGAGAGATTCCAAATTGCTTATCAAAGATCTCACAGTAGATGAGGTACCGTTGAGGATTTATCAGCCCAAAAGCCCACCCACTGGAAAAAGAAGAGGAATTCTGTATTTTCACGGAGGTGCCGGCACATTTGGGAGCATTAGTAAGCAATGGGCAAGTTTTATTTTTCAGTCGAATCTAAGCCTTTACATTTTTGCCTTCAGGCATGTGTCAGTCAGTGTCTGCCCTGTCCTTCCCAGTGTCACCAGTCTCGGCAATCACAGCGCTCACTAGAAAGTATTTGTGGAATGAATAGTCTCATGTTAAAGGGAGTCACATCTCTGCTTCCTTTGGGCTAGAGACCTGTGATCCAGAAATCCCTCACCCTGCTCTCAGCTCTCAGTGAGGGACTCTGCTCTACTAAGACTACTCTATCTTACATAAAAGATATGAGTCCAAGGAAGAATTTAAAGAATACATTAAAAAAAAATCTGTAAATACATTCCCATTCATGCAAACAAGGAATCTAAAAGAAGGAAAATATAAATAATGAAGGAGCAATTTGGGGAAGTTTGATTCTTGTGAAGACATGGCACAGGATACTTAAATTTCTTTTTCAGAAAGGGAGACAACCCTTGTCTCAGCAACTGGGAGTTCCACATCCTGACTGCTCTGGATCTCCTTCTGAGCAGCCAAAGCTGAGTGCTTTCTCTGCAAGCTAAGGCCCCTAACATGGAAATACGGACTTCGTTCCAGGGGCCAGGCAGGGCAATTTGAGGGGTTTGAATCCTTTACTGTTTCAAAGTGTAGGTTTGCACTATACTGGACAGACTTGAGTTTCCTGGCATCCTTCAGCCCCATGCAGGAACCATGCAGGATCCTGTGCCACAGGTTCCCCTCTGCACTGGGGCACAAATAACCTATCCTGCTGTACTCAGAGCACAGGAGTCTGGGTGGAGTGTCAGGCTCACGTCTAGAGCTAGTCTGGGTGGCCGTGAGGACTCCAGGGATGACACTCTGTGAGCTAAGTCACAGGTGAATTCCTCTCACTGGAAGAAAAAACCACACCACAAGTTGCACAGTGAGTCCCTGTTCACATGGCATGGCTTGATGTAACAGCCACACCTGTACACAGAGAGTGGGACCTGACCTTTGGCTTCAATTCCTTTTGGTGTTTGATAACAGGAAAGCAATCAACTTGATGACAAGCTTTCAGAAGGACTTGGGGAATCTCCAGCCTAGGAAGCCTGAAGTCTGCAATCAGCAAATTAGCAGATGCTACAATGAAGAGAATCAGTGGACAGATAACTATGACTTATTCCTCAAACAGATACCATGCTTCACAAATCCCAGAAACACTGAATAGTTTGGGTTGGAAGGGACCTTAAGTCTCATTCTCATTACAAGTCCCCATCATGGGCAGGGACACCTTCTGCTATCTCAGGTTGCTCCAAGCCCTGTCCTACCTGGCCTTGGACATTTCCAGAGATGGGGCAGCCACAACTTCTCTGGACATCCTGTGCCAGGGCCCCACAACCCTCACAGGGAAGAATGTCTTCCTAATATCTAATCTAAACCCACTCTTTATCAGTTTGATCACTTCAAGTTTTTAAAGTCAGCAAATACATGAATAAAAGAGACTGAGTTGCTAAAACCCACTTTGATCTCCAGAAGAGTCTCTTAAAGAGGCTACACACCCATGAGACAAGAGGGAAGGTCTTTCATTTGGATGAAAGCTGATTGAAAGACAGAAAAAATATGGGTTATGGGAAGCTCCTGTGAGATTCCCATAAGGTGATCTCTGCTGGGACCAGTGCTAATCAATTTATTCAAACACACAAAAGATGGTGCAAGCAGATGTGGTATTAAGTCCTCTGAGGGTCATAAACAGATGGCTGAAAAACTGCAGAATGTCTTTATGACAGCAGAGGATCAGACAATAAAATGACAGGTGAAATGCCATGTAGAGAAGTCAAACAGATGAACAGAGTTTCCTGATGTTATAAATGAAGCAATGAACTCCACGCAGAAGCAGGAAGAAGATCTTGCAGGAAGGAGCTCTTGGCATTATGGTAGGAAGTTGCCTGAAAATGCTGACACTGTGCACAGTAGCAGTCAAAAAGCAAATAAAATGCTAGCAACTATTAGTAGGAAAGGAAAGACAAAACAGGGAACTTCTTTATGCCACTGTAATAAATCTATGGTGTATCTAAATATAGTGTAGTGCTTATAGTTCTGGCTCCCACTCCTCAAAAAAGGATAGAGCAGTACTGGAAATACTTGGAGAGGCTGCCTAGGTGAGAAAGGTGTTTCTGTGCAGAAAATATGTGAACAGACTGACTCTTCAGGCTGCAAAAGATGCATAAAGACAGATATACCAAGGGACTACAAAATCATGAGAAGCAAGAGAAGTTAAACAGGGAAGGATTTATCCACCATTTCTTACAGTACCAGAGTCAATGTCACCATGTGGAACCAGTGAATGCCAGGTACAAAAGGAGCAACTAGAAATTACTCCTTATAAGCAAGTGAGAGAACTCCTCCCTGCACAAAGCTGTTATGGTTAAGGTTAAAATCATGGGCTTAAGAAGTGGTTTGGGTAATTTATAGAAGAAATACAAATCAAGGGCATTAGGTATAAAGACAGCTTCTGTCTCAAAGGACCACCCTGAACTCAAATTCCTGTATGCTCCTTATTCCTGTTTGTCCCCAGCTTACTCTCTCCTTAGACACCTTTTGTTGACCACCAGGTGAGATGTGAGACCAGCTCAGACAGATTTCTGGGTTTCCCCGGTACCACCATCCTTACATGCTTGTGTGATGCCCTGAGAGCCACTGACCAACACAAAATGTGTTAATGTGTAAAGACCACATCCCGTAACACGAGGTCCCTATTGGTCTCATGTTGCAGGGCCTTCCACACGGCGTACGTTCAGGGATCTGTATTTTTATTTCAAAAGGATATTTGATTTCCAAGTCATCATTTCTGATAAACTTTCTCTTTAGGAGCCTTTGAAAGAGTATGCCGCTATATGGCCAAAAAATGCAACTCAGTGGTTGTATCTGTTGGGTAAGTGCTATTTTTCCATAGAAGTATTTATGGGAATACAGCTCTCAGTTGAAACTCCTATGAAAAATATGCTGAAAATATTTACTATTTTAGATCATATCCCTATTTTTCACTTAAACCTTTAATTTAATTTAGAAATGTGCTTATAGGCAAAGTATTCTAAAATAGCTGTAGCATCACTAGTTTGGCTTTCCAATCTACACTAGTTAAACCCAAATACCATCTTTCAAGTTAAGAAAAAAAAAGACTACGTAACTACCACAGCAACTGCAAACAACACAAATTGAGTGTTTGTAACTCCACTGACAATAAGCGCAGTCTTTGACATTTCAGGTACCGTCTGGCTCCTGAACACCCCTACCCAGGGCAGTATTTTGACTGTCTCAATGCCACCTTATACTTCATGAGGAATTTAGAAGAGTATCACGTGGATCCTGGTCTCATCATCATTAGTGGTGACAGCTGTGGAGCTAATTTTGCTACAGTTATTTGCCAAATACTGCTCAATGATAGAGATCTGCCAAAAGTACGTGCTCAGGTCCTACTTTACCCAGGACTCCAGGGGCTGGATTTCCATTTGCCCTCCTATCAGCAGAACGCTTCCATCCCCATGTTGTCCCGGAAGATGGTCATCTACTTCTGTTTTCGTTACCTTAACAGAAAACCCACAGTTTGGAAAGATGTTTCACAAAACTGCCATGTTCCTGAGAGTATGAGACAAAAGTATAAAAAATGGGTAAGTGCTGACCTTATTCCTGATGAATTTAAGATTAGAGGCTACATACCACTGAAACCCGCATCATATAAACCTGAAGTCCATGAAGCTGTCAAAGAAATTTTAGGAATAACATTTTCCCCACTTTTAGCTGAAGATTCCATTATTTGCCAGCTCCCTGAGTCCTACATTGTGACCTGTGAGTTTGATGTGTTGAGGGATGATGGTCTGTTATACAAGAAGAGACTAGAGGACAATGGTATTCAAGTGACCTGGTATCATAGCGAGAATGGCTTCCATGGAATTTTAGCCTTTTTTGGCTATGGGATTTTTTCCTTTTTATCTGGAAATAAGATAATGGATAGTATTGTGAATTATATAAACAGTTTATAGAAGTATTTTCTGGAAGAAAGATGCAAGTCATGCCGTATCTTTGATGAATTTATACTTGGCAAGGAACGTAAACATTTTTGATTTATGGTTCGGATTTTGACTGCATTTTGTAGTTTCTGATTTCTGCTTCTGTAGTGACTCTCAAACAAATGTTAAGATTATTTAAAGTGCCACCATTCTAGAAAATATTCTTGTCAAAACACGTAAGACCGAGATGCAAAGGCAGGGACCTAGCACTTCCTGTTTCACTAAAACTATAGCAATTCCAGTATCTCTGCATGGCTGGCACACACTGAAGGCAAGAGACAAGAATATCCCTGATGATTCTTCAACAGCCCAGAAATGCTGATGACAACAGCCAAGTTCTGCTTTGGCCCTTGAGACAGACAGGAGGTGCTGATGGTATCAGATGGAGAACTCAGCTTCTATGAAGTCTTACAGCAGACACAGAAATTGCAGCCATGAATTTAATTTTTAGGGTTAGTCTGTACAAAGACTACACTGCTCCAGAAACAGAGAAGTCAAAAGGCTCCTGTCTGGAGTGCTACTCCTAAACTGGAACTAGCGTGGGTTTGATTTTGTCTGGGATCTGAGATATGATGTTTTATTTTGGAACTTCATCCTCAAACTGGAATCCCTGAACGTTGGTGAGTGTGGGGATGTTAGAGAAGTGCAGAGGTGAGACTTTTCTGTAGCCCTTGTTTTCTTTCAAGGTTATCTTGTGCTCAAGGCTACCTGTTCTGCTGTGTTGAATAAGTTCTGAAAATCATGTAAAGAAGGCAGAGAAGCACAATTTTATCTATATTATCACTGTAATGCTATGGTGATTCTGTGATGCTTTCAGCAACAAAAAATAAAAACTAGCACTGCAAATATTTCTAAGAGTGAGAGTTACATTTGCTAAACACATACTGATGGATAAATCCAACTGAATCCCCTATGGTGAAAGGAATAATACAACACAGGCAGGCAAAGCCCACAATCTTGCTAATTCTACCTGGTCACATCTGTGCTGTGCTCAGTAATTAACCTACCGAACAACTGGATATGACCACGTAACTGTGAAAACACAATACAAACTGAAAGTCCACAAACACCGCTGGATGGTGTTTTTTGCTGGTGGATTTTTCAAATCTGGGCTTTTGCTGATTTTTAAAACAAGATTTCCTTCTGCTTCAGAATATTTTATGATGACCATGTGCCCTACCAAAAACACTCAACTTCGCACTAGAAAAACAGTCTGAAGTTAATTTTTATAAAGTTTTGTAACTAAAATGACATGGTACTCTCCCCCCATCACTTATAATTTGACTTTACAACAACAATAACAAAAAACACTAAACAAAAAACAAAACTAAATAAGACAAACAAACAAAAAACCACCCCCACACTGCTAGGTAATAATGTTAGATTTTTACCTCTTTCCTTTCCCTGTGAATTTACAATTTAAATGTTCTGACATTCTAGCTGTTTGAAGAGTTGCAGACTTAGATTCCCAATTAATTAATTTGTATCATTTAAAGTACACATTAACACAATCCTACTCCTCAGCAAGAACAAGATAAAGCAGTTTGATTTGAAACTCTATAATCACTGGTTATCTTAAGTCATTTTAAGCTGTACTTGGTGCACACAAAGTTACTGAAGGTTACCTGCAACAAGGTCACCTGATCACGAATCTAAAGTCAGCCTCCTGTGGCTTTTTTAAAGCATTTTCTTCTGTTAGAAGAAAACGAAAATACTAAAAAGAACTGAGATTTGGGTAATGACAGAATTTTCTAAATGCTACTTTCCAATGAGCACTAGTGACAATCCCTTTGGCCCTTTTGAGTGACAATCATCACATGCAGGTTCCCACTCCTGAGGAACTCTTCAGATGGGTGTTTTATAGTGCCACAAACTTAAAGCACACAAATGCCCTCTGTCTATTTTCCACCTCCAACTAATTTAATACTAATGCAGTTCATTCATAACACCCTTCTCCCAGCTAAGCACTGGTTTCTTGCAAAAATTCCAAAATGCTGCTGGCATAGATCTGTTAACAAATCAAGGATTTTGACCAACTTATCTTTTTTGAGATAATGGGAATGTGGGGGAAAGAAAGTGGGAGAGGGAAAGATACCTGCTAATGTATTTGTATAAGGGAGGAGAGAGGTTTTTACCGGAGCAAACAAAGAACAGGAAGATGAACAAAGAATCAGGAAGTAACAAGCCAAATATATCCGGGAAAGTCAAATCAAAGACATCTCAGATCACTGCAGTTCAGCAAAATGGCAGTTGTACTCACAGTGCTGGTCTTATTCTTAGCTGGATTTCTTGCTGGATTTATATTGTTGGTCATGGGGGCAATTAATTTTGATTTTTCCAACTCAGAAATTCCTCCTGGAGTGAACCAGCCTGCAAAGCTCCGAATCATTCACATAATTTTAATATGCACAGCTGTGGTGGTAAGTGAACCTGGTGTGATTCTGGGGGAAGAACAATGAACCTGTAGATTTTTAACTTAGTACAATACTAGAAGCCTGCATAGAATTATGTTCCAGAGAGGAGAGCAGGGCATTGCTGTCATGCTGCATGTTTTATTTAGCTGAGTGTTCCTAAAGAAACCTTTGCCAGACTTTGACACTGCACTGCTCTAACCCAGTCCTGCCCAGCTCTATCTTAGGCAGTACCTAAATGCTGCCTTAACACAAGTGTGTCAAAGTCTGACTGTGCTTCTGCCCTGACTCGAGATGACCCAGTAATGATTTGATTAATTATGTTTATTCATTCTGGATCATTTATATTTCCTTTCTGGGTTCAGACTACACCAGATGTCTCTGGGCCATGCTTTCAAGTTTTTCTTGGGCATGGGGATGACAAGTTCTGTATTTATTTTGAATATAAAGTGAGAAGCTGAACATTTCAGCTGAGAGTTTCTGTCACACAAGTGACAAAATTAGGTAATGTTGCCCAAGAGGAGCTGAAGGCATTTTTCTGCCCAAAGCACATTTATGTAACTCCTGCAGCAGCTAAGCAGTATTCTCTGATGGGAATGAGGGGCTCTGGCCAGCCCAACTTCTCCAGGTGAAGCAGCCTGTAAAAGCGTGGGAAGGCAATCAGTCTCAAAGAGCAGCACTCAGCATCTGGTGAGCTCTGCTGACAGAGGAGCTCACTGAATCACGGGTATTTCTATGTAATGACAGGTGTAGAGATGTTCTGATGAGACATGGCATTAGATAGGAGATAACAGAGGTTGTGCACGTATTTAATAAATTAATTTAATGGAATACCTGCAAAGAGAGACAAACTATTTAAAATTTAAAAAGGAAAACAAAGAGAAAAAAATTGTCTGTCAGAAATATTCTAGATTATGGCTGACCATAGTAAAGAATTCTAGATATATATTCTCATGCTTTGGCTGCACAGAAGTTGTAATTAGAAAGAGATTACATCACTTAAGCAGCTGGAAAAGCCAGCTGTCTTTTTATCATCAATCAACTGCCCACCATAAACCAGCATTGTATGCTGCAATGTAAACAACACAAGGTGAAAGAAAAACAAATTGCATGTAAAAGTTAAAATATTCTTGGTATTGTTCCATTCCTGCTTGGAAAATAGCAAATACAAAAGAATAAATCATTTTATCATGCTTGTATACAATTGGAGACACTAAGACTAGTTTCTGTAACAAATTAAAATCAGTATATTGCAAAAAGTCTTAGTTTCTGCAAGAAATCTTTCCTCAAGATCAGGCACAAAGAATATTATAAATAGCTGGAATCGCTGAAAAAAAAGGCCTTTCATAGATAAATATATTGAGAGTCATGACACTACTGACGCTCCATGCAAATGTGGCTGTCTAACAAGAAATATTCAAAACAGAATCCTGGGTACTATGAACTTGATCCAAATGTTCATAAGGACCGAAGTACTGGTTGGCATGGCTGAACAATGCATTTCAAAACAGAGGGTATGCCTTTTTTTTATTTATGCAAAGTTATGTTGGAGCACTAGCTCTGATTTGTATTCATTTTCTGGTGCCTGGCATGAATATCCCTATGGCACAGAGAATGAACAGAAGTTCATTCGTACTGAATATCTCAGGATCTTCCTGTCAGTGCATGGCACACATCAGTGAGACTTAGGGGATGGATCAAAGAGCTATTATCAAATATATTCTTAACTTAGTCAACTCTACTTTGGGCAAGTGGCTGTACCACGAAAATCAGCAGCAGAATGACCGTCTTTCACTATGTTTTCACATCTTCTGGGGGGTAATGATAGAATACCCAGTGAAAACCAAACTTGCTTTCAATGTTAGGTAAAGGACCCGCTGAGGAAACAGATCTATTTCACCAGTCTGTTAATGTTGCATTCTTTGGGGTTCTGTTCTTTGGTTCATGTAACTCTCTCATAACCTCCTGATGCTGCTGTTACTTGTTCAGTTGTCTCCTACACCTGTTCAACTACTCTCTTAGTTCATTACTGCCCTAAAAATACATGACTTAGGCACTGCGAATTTGCTGTCCACACGGTTTGTTTTCTTTGGAAAATACAGGACCTCTCGAGTGAGCTCTCTGTTCTCTTTGCCTTTGAACAGGGAAAGATTTTGGAAAACATTGGCATCTGCACTCAGGTGAACTTTGTCCGGTACATGCAAGGAAGAAAGACTCTGGGGGCGGACCTGAAGCTCTTCATCAAGGATCTGTGGTTTGAGAAAGTGCCTGTAAGGATTTACCAGCCTAAGGCTCCATCTGCCAGCCAAAGGAGAGGAGTTATGTTTTTTCATGGAGGAGGATGGGTATTTGGAAGTCTTGGTAAGATAGCTAACAGAAAAAAATTATAGTTTAGTTAAAGAAATACATACTTCATAAATAGTAAAGTTGGTTGTTTCTTGATCTGCAGCAGCTGCAAACTTTGAGTATGAGTATACCCACAGGTTCAATCTTGTAATTCTTGCTGTCAGAAGAAGGCATCTGCTGTGGATCACATGATTTTTCTCACAGGACAATGATATAAGGGGAAAAAATAATGAAATAGGAAGATGAGGAGATACAAAACACTGAGGAGCTGGGTAGGAAGCAGCAGAGAAAAGTACAGAACATTCTCTTCTTGCAATTCTTTGACTTCCCCAATAGACATCATCTCTGGAGAGAAAACACCCCCATAGACAACATCTCTGGAGAGAAAGCACTCAAACCCCACCAAATCTCTTTCAGAGACCCACGAAAAGCTGTGCCGCTTTATCGCCAGAGAAAGTGAATCTGTGGTTGTATCTGTGGGGTGAGTCTTTGCTCATGCTGATTTTGAGAGATTATTTCCTGTAGTGTAAATACCACCTCCTGTCTCCCCAGTCATAGCAACAATCTTCCTCAGAGAAATGCCTCTGTGGGACTCCTCAAGTGTGTGATTTACAAATTCATTCTGTTGTTGTCTGGAGCCACTGAAGACTCACTTGGGCTGTTTTCACTGTCTGATTATATCACAAATTATACATTGGGATATCTAGTTGGAAAATGAAGTTTTGAATCAATATTTTCAAATTCCAAACTCAAAACTGATTGTAAACAGATAGTAAGGTGTATGATCTCCTTAACACTTATTCAAGGAAAGCCTGCTTGATGCTTAGAGAAGCGCAGTGTGAATGACAAGCGAATATGTTATCAAAATACTGGCATAATGGTTCATATTATGAGGATATATAACGTAACTTTATGTAACAAAGACATAAACCAGAAGTATTGTCATTTGTGTCCAACCCATGAATCATTTATGTCCAACCCATGAAAAACTGAAGCAGAAAGGAACTAAATGATTGTCAATAAACCTACATATACTTGGCAGCTGAGTCCTCCTGTGTTGTTAAAGACCTAAGAGACATCATAAATAGATGATATCATAACAAAATAATCTGCACCACCTACTCACAGTTTATTGATGATAATCGTGTGGAGAAAATGAAAATTCTGCAGAAATCAGAGTATTCCTGGTTGCAGGAACCAGGACTTTAGCAATACATTTAAAAATAGTATTTCCTTCTCTTATACTTATCTCTGTGTCCCAGGTACCGTTTAGCCCCTGAGCACAAATACCCCGCTGCATACGAAGACTGTCTGAACGCCACCCAGCACTTCCTGCAGCACCTGGAGCACTACGGCGTGGATCCTGCCCGGGTCATTGTCTGCGGGGACAGTGCTGGGGGCAACCTGGCAGCTGCTGTGAGCCAGACCCTGGCAGGCAGGTCAGACTTGCCCAAACTCCGTGCTCAGATCCTGATCTATCCAGGCCTTCAGGCACTGGACTTCAATTTGCCATCCTATCAACAAAATCGGGGAGTCCCTNACCCATGAAAAACTGAAGCAGAAAGGAACTAAATGATTGTCAATAAACCTACATATACTTGGCAGCTGAGTCCTCCTGTGTTGTTAAAGACCTAAGAGACATCATAAATAGATGATATCATAACAAAATAATCTGCACCACCTACTCACAGTTTATTGATGATAATCGTGTGGAGAAAATGAAAATTCTGCAGAAATCAGAGTATTCCTGGTTGCAGGAACCAGGACTTTAGCAATACATTTAAAAATAGTATTTCCTTCTCTTATACTTATCTCTGTGTCCCAGGTACCGTTTAGCCCCTGAGCACAAATACCCCGCTGCATACGAAGACTGTCTGAACGCCACCCAGCACTTCCTGCAGCACCTGGAGCACTACGGCGTGGATCCTGCCCGGGTCATTGTCTGCGGGGACAGTGCTGGGGGCAACCTGGCAGCTGCTGTGAGCCAGACCCTGGCAGGCAGGTCAGACTTGCCCAAACTCCGTGCTCAGATCCTGATCTATCCAGGCCTTCAGGCACTGGACTTCAATTTGCCATCCTATCAACAAAATCGGGGAGTCCCTCTGTTATTCCGGGAACGTGCTGCTTTCTACGTGTTGCAGTATCTAAACGGAAATGCAACAAATCTGGAAGAGGTCTTGGAAGGTTCCCATATTCCTGTAGATATTAAATTAAATTATAGAAAGTGGGTGAGTCCGGACAACATCCCTGAAAAATATAAGGTCAGAGGCTACAAACCACGTGTGCTACTTGACTGTACAACTGAACTTTTTGAGAAAGTGAAGAGATTCTGTGAGCCCACGCTGTGCCCACTGCTGGCTGAAGACACAATAATTCAGCAGCTGCCAGAATCTTTCATCCTGACCTGCGAGTACGATGTGCTGCGGGACGATGGCTTGTTGTACAAGAAGAGGCTGGAGGACAACGGGGTTCGAGTGACCTGGTACCACCTGGAGGATGGATTCCATGGAATCATAAACTCATTTAATAGTATCTGGTTGTCATTTCCAGCTGGAAAAAGGGGTCTTGATAATATTGTGAATTTTCTAAGAAGCTTATAGCAACATTTTTCTTTGTTTCTGTAGAAACTGCCAAATTTCTGTGGTCTTTCATGCTCATAATTTCCATATAAGAAGTTCAGATAGGAATATTTGATAAAAAGCAATTATGCCAGTGAGATTACCATAAAAGATATTTCAAGAATACTATGAAGGTTTCTTTTAGTGCTGCTTGAAGTAATCCATGCACAGTCTGCCTATTTTAATCATCTGTTTGGACTACACACTTGCTACTCTCTCAGTACATATAAAAGATGTAGTAAAATTTTAAGCCAACATCTGATCTGATCTATTTTATTCAATTACAGTCGATGGTTTCATTCATCCTAGAAGTGTGTGTTTTAGCAAAGGAGAAAGACACTGACACTACAGTGCTATAATGCACAGCCTGTGCTCTCTGCTACACCTAGCACCTGAGTTTAAGATTCCCAGTCACCAATTTGAAGATGTCTGTGGGCTAGGTAACTGGTATTTTAGACTGAAAAAAATGAAGTCACATTAGTTAACCTGACAGTTAGAACTGCAACTGTTCCCAACAGAAATACTCTACTGACAACTTTGTTTAAATTACAATGGGAAAAATGCTTTAAGTGTTTTCATATGTTTATCAAACATGTGGGTATGCTGAAAAACTCGTTCTTGTGCTTGAATAGAATCCTAGAATCACAGAATGGTTTGGGTTGGAAGGAACGTTAAAGCTCATCTTGTTCCAACGCCCTGCCATGGGTAGGGACACCTGGTCTAGCCCAGGCTGCTTCAAGCCCCAGATAATCTAACAACAAAATAAGACTTATGCATTTACTTTTGCAGAGCATGGTATTTACCTTCCCCCTCCCCCCCCCCTTGTTCCCATTTTCTATTGCAAATATCCTTGATAAAAGCACGTATTCCAAACTACGTAAAGCATGCCCACAGTGCAGGAAGTTAATGTCCCGGCTGCAGGTCAGCTGCAAGGGACAATTTTATCTCCACATTCGTTGGCTCTCTGTCATAGACTAGAACTTCATTCGGGACTTAACTGCAGTCTCTGAGCACTCACTGTTATCATCCACACTCCAAGAATTCTGTATGCAATACCAGACCATTTATCAGTCTCACAATTACCATAAACAGGAAATTAAACACATTGACTCCTCTCCAGTGTGATAACTGCTGGCACATTGCACAACATTTCCAATTACTCTTGAAACTGGGACTGCTCCAGGACTTACTGTTACCTGAAAGCCAAATCACAGATAGGCCTGAAGACACATCACCTCTGGATACGTGAAATGGCATTTTTTTATTTACTGCCAGTGATACTGCTGGTGATTTTTGTTGCTTCATTCATATCAGCAATCATAAGAACAATTCAAACGGAGTACGCCGACTGCAGCATCCCTCCCGGAGTGAGCAATCCTGGAAAACTTCGACTTATTGTTGCTGGTTTGATTGTTACATCTACTCTGGTGAGTAACTCTGCTGCGACTTCTGCCAGAAATATTGTTAGATGTTATTTTTGCTGTATATGTAAATACCAGAATCCTGCCAGCTCCATCAAGGCTTAAATGATGGCTTTTCTCTTCTGGGGGCTGACTTGAGAGGACAGTTTTTGGAAAATAATTTCTGTTAGACCTCAGTCAGATTTACCCAGTTACATAAGGATTAAGACAACTAAGAGCCCAAGCTTTATCAGCTGAGCTTCCGTAATTAAATTTAAAATTAAGGAGTGAAATGGCTTTGATTTCCACTTTAGGTAAGCACACATGATGTTTTTAGGCCATTCTTGGGGCTTTCCAGTAACATGAAAGGCTGGGTAATGGAAGTACCAGTAATGGAAGACTGGATGCTTTCTAAGAAGACAAAACCAGAAACCCCATAAACCTTAGAGAGGTGAGAGACACTTGGGAGCACTGGCAAGTGCTCCCTCACCAGCTGCCCCTTCACCAATTGCTCTTCACTGGCTGCCCTTCACCAGTGATCCTTCACCAGTTGCCCTTCACTCACCAGGAGCCCCCTCACCAGGTGCCCCTTCACTGAGCGTCCCTCACCAACTGCCCTTTTCCAGGTGCCCCCGCACCAGTTACCCCTCGCCAGAAGCCCCTCACCAGTCACCCCTCACCAGTCGCCCCATGTGAGTTTGCCCTTCTCCTGGTGCCCCTCACCAGCTGCTCCTCACGCGGTTCTCCCTCACCCGATTCCCCCTCACCGGGTGTCCCCTCACCGGGTGCCCCTCAGAGCTGTCCTCGCGCGGTCTCCCCTCAGCTCACCCCGGCTGTCCTCCCTCTCCCAACAGGGCAGGATTTTTGAGAAGATGGAGCTGTGCAGCAGACTGGCCTTCAGGCGCCGCGTGTTCTCCGGGCGGCGGCCGGGCCCGGCGCCGGGGGTGNGCGCGCCCGCGCCCCGCTGTGCTCCTGTTCCACGGCGGCGGCTGGATCTGCTGCAGCCTCGGTACGGCCCCGGGCCGCGGCTCGGCCAGCGACCCGTCGGGACGGAACCCCCTGGCACTGTCTTCGTAGCGTTAGCGAGTCAGGCGTTACTTCAGCCGTGGCCGGAATTCATTCTGTCTGTGGCCGACAGAATTCCGGCCTCCACACAAACGCTGATACAAAACTTTTTCACCTGTTCATACACTTTTAGCAAACAAAGAAACTAATGTCAATGGGTTCTAAATTAACTAATTATCTTTCATAAATTTCATATCCTCTTTAGTCTTTTTAGTATATTTTTCTTCTGGTAGCGACTTTCCAACACACATATACTGAGTCTGTTGTTAGGTGCAGCTTTATATTCTGATTTCTGCAAAATGTCCTTGTAGTCCATAAATTCTGCCCTTCTTGTATCCAATTTGAACAATACACACCCTCTCCCAGGCCTTGTTCATTGAAGTGTATCAGGGTTAGTTTAGCAAAACTTTTAAAAGTTTCAGTGATTTTCCCAACCAAGTCAACAATACCAGTCTGTGTAAAGACAGTTAGCTACATGCTGCCTATAAGTGATTTAAGACTAGCACACTGCTTATAATTAATCTACTGGTTATGATTAATTAAAACGATTAATTAAAAATTAATTAGAAAAGTTATATAATTTCCAACAGCTGGAAGGCTGACCTCCGGCTGGGCTTTCCCATCCAGTACTGCGAAGGGAGGCGGTGGGCAGGGGGAGAGCTGGAGCATTTGAGGGCAGCAAAATATCCTCTGATGTGTTTCAGATTTCCATGAAAGGATCTGCCAGTACATTGCCACGGAAAGCGGCTCGCTGGTGGTGTCTGTGGGGTGAGTTATGGTCGGGCTGCCCCAGGAAGCCTTTTTGCCTCTTGTCACTTCGCAGGACTGCAGGGATGCACAGCTGTTGGGAACGCTCCTCTTAGGAGCTGGACTCGATGATCCTCATGGTCCCTTCCAATTTAGCATTTTGTTTGATTTTCCCAGGATCCTGGGTGTCCAGACAGAATTTCAAGGGGGCTGTTTTAATTTCTCTCCCTGCTCCATCAGCTAACACTGCAGACACGGCCCACAGTAAGGTCCGTGTGTCTCCCAACACAGAGCTGTGCTGGCACCACACAAAACCAAGGAATGCTTTCCAGAAGAGAGTTCCAATGTGTTGAGAAATGACTAATACACCGACTTGGAAGGTGGTGATTCGGTGATCCGTTTAAATAGGCGTAATTACCTTGTAAACTTCAAAGAGCTTTCTAAAAGGAAGAATCAAATGCTAGTAAGTTTTAATACTAGTAATACTGAAAAATAGAACTGTCCCAGTTCTATTTGAATAAAGAAAAAATAATTCTAAAAAATTGAATAGCCTAAATAAAGGTGAGGTGCAGATTGATTAAATTACTTAATCCACAAGCCAGATGCAGTCTACACCAGAAGAGAAAAATGAAGTTATATAACTTAATTTGTGATCAGGGCTGCTCTTGGAATATCCCAACTATGCTATGTCCTTGCAGCCTCATCCTATGCCTATCACTTCTCTGTGATGACTCATGGGACAAATACCTGTTTAGCAGATAAAAATACCTTTATGGGTTTTTTTCCTGAGGGAAAAAATACTTCAACACAGGGAAAACCGGGGTGCTGTAGAAATTTCGTATTTACACTTATGACATTTCCTTCTGTTACTTTTGTTGTCTCTGTCTGTGTCCCAGGTACCGTTTAGCCCCTGAGCACAAATACCCCGCTGCATACGAAGACTGTCTGAACGCCACCCAGCACTTCCTGCAGCACCTGGAGCACTACGGCGTGGATCCTGCCCGGGTCATTGTCTGCGGGGACAGTGCTGGGGGCAACCTGGCAGCTGCTGTGAGCCAGACCCTGGCAGGCAGGTCAGACTTGCCCAAACTCCGTGCTCAGATCCTGATCTATCCAGGCCTTCAGGCACTGGACTTCAATTTGCCATCCTATCAACAAAATCGGGGAGTCCCTCTGTTATTCTGGGAACGTGCTGCTTTCTTTGCTTTGCTGTACGTACAAGGGGACACAGCAAATCTGGAAGAGGTCTTGGAGGGCTCTCATGTTCCTCCAGACCTGAGGCTGAAGTATAGGAAGTGGGTGAGTCCAGACAACATCCCTGAAAAATTTAAGGTCAGAGGCTACAAACCGCACAAGCCCTATGAATTCAAGCCTGAAGTTTTTGAGAAAGTGAAGAGATTCTGTGAGCCCACGCTGTGCCCACTGCTGGCTGAAGACACAATAATTCAGCAGCTGCCAGAATCTTTCATCCTGACCTGCGAGTACGATGTGCTGCGGGACGATGGCTTGTTGTACAAGAAGAGGCTGGAGGACAACGGGGTTCGAGTGACCTGGTACCACCTGGAGGATGGATTCCATGGAATCATAAACCTATTTGAATATTATGGTTTGTCATTTCCATCTGGGAAAAGGGGATTGGACAAGACTGTTGCATTTATAAAAGGCCTGTAAAAAGAACTCTCCCTCATTGTGCTTCTCCCACTAATGTCTCTGCTTAGGCTCCCACACCTCGGGTAGTGCTGGTCAGTAAGAATGTGACACCTTTTGATGTGTAAAATATTAATTCTGATATTCATGAACTTCAGATTAACACAGATCTTTTCCTCATGAGACTCCTGACAGTTCAATCTTTACAATTTTTCTATGTGCTGTGTTTTTTTCAAATTGGCATATGATTGATTCCTTGTCTTTAATTACTAAATTATTTACTTCTATACAAATAATCTGTGTGGAATGATTTGGATTAAGTGCTGTTCACTACAGCCAGGATATTTGTGATGTCCATTTGATAAGCTCCAAAGCATGACTTTATTTAGCTAAAAAGTAGAAGCTAGGTAGATAGTGAGCTGGAGGGAAGAGATAGAGGAAAACTCTGGAGAAACAAGCAGAGATCAAGATCTCAGTGAGGAGATTGAGCAAATATTCAATGGCTGCAAAAGTAGCAGTGCAAGGCCAGAGTTGATGGGGAACACCCTGCTGGAGGCAAGTAAGGGCTGCTCTGATTTTGAAATAATTGTAGCTCTACAAAATCCTATTTAATTTTGGAAAGTCTCCACTATGCCCACTGAGGGCAGGATATACTGTTGAAAGGAAATGCTGACACTAGGTTTTAGAAAGGCAGGAAGGATCAGTGAACTGGGCTCTTGGTCTGTGTGTACTGAAAGGTACAGCTTAAAGAGAGAGGAATATGAAGCAAAATGTTTTCATGTTCTTCCAAAGGGTGTCCCCCAGTATTAACTTTTGCAGAATCTGTGCTGTGATTGTGTGCTAGAATCTGTCAATTTGTGCTTTCTCCACGGCTTGAGTTTTATTTACAGGATGAGACAGTGTATTCCCTGACATGATGGTTCATTACACCCTGCTGATGAAAGCAAGGAAGAACAGCACACTCAGAACAGCCAGACTGAGGACATGGAAATGACAGAATTGCTAGGGTTAGGAGTGACCTCTGGAGATCATCCAGTGCAATCACCTGCCAAAGCAGGGTCACCTGGAGCAGGTGACGCAGGAACACATTCAGGTGTGCTTGGAATGTCACCAGAGAGGGAAACTCCACACCCTTCCTGGGCACTGTCCCAGTGCTCTGCCGCCCTCAATGTAAAGAAGTTCTTCCGCATGTTGAGGTGAAACTTGCGTTTTAGTTTATGCCCATTGCTCCTCGTCCTAAGGAAATACGCAGGAAAAAAGGAAAAAAATCCTATAGGGCTGAGCAAAACAGAACTTTTTAGAAAAACAAATGCTGACTTCCCCTAGATTTCCCTGCACAAGGGCAGCCCTTCACTAAGCACGGGCAGCCAGCCCTTCCTTTAACCTCCAGCGGACAGTCGCTGGCAGAGAATCGCGGAGCTGAGGGCGGAGGGGGCGGCGGTGAGCCGGCCGGGGGCGCAGGGTCGTGGGGGCCGTGCCAGCCCCGGCGCGGCGGGAGGCGGCGCCGGGCCCGTCCGTTCCCCGGTACCGCGCGCAGGTCACGCCGGGCCTCCTNCCCCGCTGTCCCCATGGGATGCTGGCGGTGCCGCATCGCGAGGAGGGGATGCGGAGAGCACCCCCCGATCAGGTTCTGCTCCGAGGTAACCCCCGATACGGGCACTGCAAGGGCACCCCCGATCCGGACACTGCCCCCGATATCCCCCAGTCGAGGATGCTGCCCCGGGCACTGCCGGTCCAAACACTGCCCCGAGCACCCCCCGGTCGAGGATGCTGTCCCGAACACCCTGGTGCGGACACTGCCCCGGGCACCCCCGGCCGGGCTGCTGCGGGGAGCACTGCCCATGTCGCGGGCAAATCCCGTTCCCGCTTCAGGAACGTGCTGGGGCGTGTTAGCGGAGATTGCGACGGCCGATGGCAGCCCCGAATTCGGGGCTGTGCTGGTGTTCTGCCTGATAACTGCCCGCACCTTCAGGCGAAATCACCTTGCACAAGGGAAGCTGCAGCCCTTCAGCTGCTCCTGCCACGGCTGACATTTATGGCACACAATCCGGTTAGGGCTGCTTTATTTAATCCCTGGACTCCCTTTGGCAGCGTTGCATAAACGGCATTAGAGCCCTCCTCAGCTCTGCCTCTGTTACTTACTGTCTTTGAATTTCTTAAAATCTTCAGCTTTGTCACTCCTTTAGCCACAAACATCACCCCTGCTATCACACGGACTTTATTTTCCTCCACACAGATTCTTAAACTATTTACATCCTCTTTAAAATAAATTTAATGACAATGCTGCCCAGCAATCCCTGAACCCCACTAGCAGGTGACAAGACAGACTCACTGGGCATTAAAAAGAGGGATCTTGTTCAGCCAGTGAATGGTAACTGTTTGATACCCATGTTCTTGTTTGTTCACTTATTACATCAGATTTATATTCGAGTTTGCCAAGAGCATTGGAAAAGGAAGCAACTTCATTTTGCTCAGTAGATCTGTTGTGCAAATAAAAAAGCAGTAACTAACTTGCACAACACAGCTTGGCATTTCAGATTTGCAAATTCACTGAGTTCTATGGTCTAATTCATGAACATTAGTTTCAGCAATGAAGAACTGTTTCTACATACTGTATTTAGTTGTTGTTATCAAGTATAAATGAAACAAGAATGACCACAAATGTGTGCAGGACAATGCTGATGATTAAAATATGTACTCCAAGACAACCAGTTTGGCTGATCTTTATAAAATTTCTGATGTGACGTTATAAGGACATTGGATTTGAGTAGTGCAAGTAAATTTTTCTACAGACTATAGGATGTGAGAACTTGGGAAAATTGTTTCATTTCCAAATCAGAGTTCTGTGTTTCTTTAAAATTTCCTCCAAATAAAGTTTGATGTAAGCACAATGCAGAATTTTTATACCCTGGCTAACTCCAGACTTTTAAACATGCCTTAATTTCTTTTACCTTTAACAGGGAAGGATTTTGGAGAAGACTGGGCTTTGCAGCCAAATCACTTTTGGCCGATACGTGCGACAGGGACGGAAGCTAGGGCTGGATCCAAAGCTCTTTATCCAGGATCTGCAGTTTAACGAAGTACCTGTGAGGGTTTATCAGCCTAAAGCTACCTCTGATGGGCCAAGGAGAGGCATCCTCTTCTTTCATGGAGGAGGCTGGGTATTCGGAAGCCTTGGTAAGATACTTCCTGGAGGAACCGTAGTAGTGTAGAAAGAATATTCTCATCTCTTTAGAAAATTGAAATAAGACGAGGTTTCAGCATGTGATTTGGGATGAAGTCTGAAGCCTTTCTGGAATGGACATTGCTTCGGCTGTCTCAAAGCTGAGGGCAGTAGCGAAGCACTAACAACAATATTTCTTTTGCAGATACCTATGAAAAAGTGTGTCGCTACCTCTCCAGGGAGAGTGACTCGGTAGTTGTGTCTGTGCAGTAAGTGAACACTACCCAGTTCTGTTGTTGGGAGGTTATTGTTGCTGTGGGACCTACAGCAGAGCTGCGCTGGTTTTGGGGATGTTCTTTTTGGCAGAGGAATTTCTGTGGGATTCAGTGAAGTCTGTAAAGAGACAAATAGTGATAACGGAAATTTTGCAGCCCTTAAATATTCATGCCCAGAGATACTCCAAAAAGATATAAATGGAAACATTTGGCACACTAAGGAAGTCTATAAAAGCCAGTTAAAAACTTAGGGGAAAAAAGTCTTCCTTACGCCGAACATATAGACATGTTGATGCTCCAAGCAATTGGGAACTATGGGAAAAGAGAACAATCACACTGAAATACTCCCACTTTACACATAGGAAGCAGAGGCACAAAATAATTAAATAATCTTGTCAGGAGTACAGAGGAAGTTTTCAGCATCACTAGGAACTATACAATTGCTTGGTCAGATCATTAATCAGAGACAATCTTACTTCAGTGAGTCCTTGTGACTGAACTCACCATTTACAGCTTATCTGCAATCCCAAACTGTTTGGAGGCACTGAAGACCCTAAGCAAGAGCCAAACCAACCAAAAATGATAGGGCTGAAGAACGGCATACAAGACCATTTCCTGATTGCTACTACTGATGTTTCCTTCTCTTATACTTATCTCTGTGTCCCAGGTACCGTTTAGCCCCTGAGCACAAATACCCCGCTGCATACGAAGACTGTCTGAACGCCACCCAGCACTTCCTGCAGCACCTGGAGCACTACGGCGTGGATCCTGCCCGGGTCATTGTCTGCGGGGACAGTGCTGGGGGCAACCTGGCAGCTGCTGTGAGCCAGACCCTGGCAGGCAGGTCAGACTTGCCCAAACTCCGTGCTCAGATCCTGATCTATCCAGGCCTTCAGGCACTGGACTTCAATTTGCCATCCTATCAACAAAATCGGGGAGTCCCTCTGTTATTCCGGGAACGTGCTGCCTTCTTTGCTTTGCTGTACCTCAATGGGGATGCACTGCACATGCAAGAGGTCTTGGAGGGCTCTCATATTCCTCCAGACCTGAGGCTGAAGTATAGGAAGTGGGTGAGTCCAGACAACATCCCTGAGGAATTTAAGGTCAGAGGTGTGAAGCCACTTGGGCCCACTGATTTTATAGCTGAAGTTTATGAGACGGTGAAGAGATTCTGTGAGCCCAACCTGTGCCCACTGTTGGCTGAAGACTCTGTTGTTCACCAGCTGCCAGAATCTTTCATCCTGACCTGCGAGTACGATGTGCTGCGGGACGATGGCTTGTTGTACAAGAAGAGGCTGGAGGACAACGGGGTTCGAGTGACCTGGTACCACCTGGAGGATGGATTCCATGGAATCATAAGCCTATATGATTATTGTGGCTTCTCATNGCTGAGGGCAGTAGCGAAGCACTAACAACAATATTTCTTTTGCAGATACCTATGAAAAAGTGTGTCGCTACCTCTCCAGGGAGAGTGACTCGGTAGTTGTGTCTGTGCAGTAAGTGAACACTACCCAGTTCTGTTGTTGGGAGGTTATTGTTGCTGTGGGACCTACAGCAGAGCTGCGCTGGTTTTGGGGATGTTCTTTTTGGCAGAGGAATTTCTGTGGGATTCAGTGAAGTCTGTAAAGAGACAAATAGTGATAACGGAAATTTTGCAGCCCTTAAATATTCATGCCCAGAGATACTCCAAAAAGATATAAATGGAAACATTTGGCACACTAAGGAAGTCTATAAAAGCCAGTTAAAAACTTAGGGGAAAAAAGTCTTCCTTACGCCGAACATATAGACATGTTGATGCTCCAAGCAATTGGGAACTATGGGAAAAGAGAACAATCACACTGAAATACTCCCACTTTACACATAGGAAGCAGAGGCACAAAATAATTAAATAATCTTGTCAGGAGTACAGAGGAAGTTTTCAGCATCACTAGGAACTATACAATTGCTTGGTCAGATCATTAATCAGAGACAATCTTACTTCAGTGAGTCCTTGTGACTGAACTCACCATTTACAGCTTATCTGCAATCCCAAACTGTTTGGAGGCACTGAAGACCCTAAGCAAGAGCCAAACCAACCAAAAATGATAGGGCTGAAGAACGGCATACAAGACCATTTCCTGATTGCTACTACTGATGTTTCCTTCTCTTATACTTATCTCTGTGTCCCAGGTACCGTTTAGCCCCTGAGCACAAATACCCCGCTGCATACGAAGACTGTCTGAACGCCACCCAGCACTTCCTGCAGCACCTGGAGCACTACGGCGTGGATCCTGCCCGGGTCATTGTCTGCGGGGACAGTGCTGGGGGCAACCTGGCAGCTGCTGTGAGCCAGACCCTGGCAGGCAGGTCAGACTTGCCCAAACTCCGTGCTCAGATCCTGATCTATCCAGGCCTTCAGGCACTGGACTTCAATTTGCCATCCTATCAACAAAATCGGGGAGTCCCTCTGTTATTCCGGGAACGTGCTGCCTTCTTTGCTTTGCTGTACCTCAATGGGGATGCACTGCACATGCAAGAGGTCTTGGAGGGCTCTCATATTCCTCCAGACCTGAGGCTGAAGTATAGGAAGTGGGTGAGTCCAGACAACATCCCTGAGGAATTTAAGGTCAGAGGTGTGAAGCCACTTGGGCCCACTGATTTTATAGCTGAAGTTTATGAGACGGTGAAGAGATTCTGTGAGCCCAACCTGTGCCCACTGTTGGCTGAAGACTCTGTTGTTCACCAGCTGCCAGAATCTTTCATCCTGACCTGCGAGTACGATGTGCTGCGGGACGATGGCTTGTTGTACAAGAAGAGGCTGGAGGACAACGGGGTTCGAGTGACCTGGTACCACCTTGAGGATGGATTCCATGGAATCATAAGCCTATATGATTATTGTGGCTTCTCATTTCCATCTGGGAAAAAGGGATTGGACAGCGTTGTTAACTTCTTAAAAGGCTTATAGTAAACATCTTAGATTCCACAAGTCTCTTCATGCCTCAACCTAGGAAAATATCTTTTTAGGATATTTAATATCAGGTTATGGGTAGTCAATCAGGGGCAGCCATTAACAATGATAAACAAGGCTCATCAGAACTTCATTCCAGCTGTTAGTTGGAACATGGAATATGCAAACCTTATACCAGCTTGTACCATGCTGCAAGCCCTTATCTTTAGCTCTGTCAGTAAAGAACAGTTCTTTGAATGGACGTCCTGGTTTGTTCCAGTTGTTTAAAATATATCTGTGTGAAGAGAAACTGTGTGTTAGCAGGTGTGTGTGGTGTGAGAATAAAACCCAGCTGACTTCAGTGGGTTGTGAGCCACTGTTTTGGTTGACAATAAATAAATAAGATGCAGCCTCGAACGTGGTCACTGTCACTGTGGCAACAACAAACAAATGGTTCCATGGCCAAGCAGTTCCAACATCAGCCGTGTTTCTCAGCACACAGGCAGGACTGGAGCCCCTTTCTCCCCCAGTTTTAGCAATGGACTACTGGATAATGTTTCACTCACATAACTTGAAGGACAGTTCCATCAGCCAGGGAGGGGAGTGCTGGTGGGACAAACAAATATGATTGCAGCACAAAAAGATGGGTAGGATTGGTGGAAAATTGGACCCAAATACTCTACTACAGCTCTCACTGGAAACTGGTTGCAGAAGAGGAAAAGGAAAAGATCAGGAGAGAAAGAAGGGGAAGATGAGGAAAGTTAGGGCAAGAAGAGAGCAGGTCAGAACCTGCGCTGTGGGGGTAGTACAGGGCTGTAGGTGTCGGCTGGAGTCCAGCCTCAGCTCACGAGTAATAAAAGGGAGAAGAACCAGCATCTTTCTTGGCCTGTATTAATTCATTCTGTTTATGACCTGCCCTTCCTCTCCTTAAGCCAGGGCAGAAGAAGTGCTGGAGCACAGGTTGCACTGAGTGGTTCACACTGGATATAACTTTGGCCAATTGAAAATGGCACTTACAGCAGTCACTTGAGGCTGCTGTACCACTTACACACAACTATACAGCAATATAGACAATAACATATACCAACATCATGCAAGAGAGACTTCGCTAATCCTTTCAGAATTTAATCCTTATTATGACTTGTATCGGAGGATCTTTAATAATCTGGATATTGGTCTTATTTGCTTGTAGAAACACGAGCATCTTTGCTAGCAGAGCTGCTCGATAGATTTCATGCCCTGCTTAAAAGCTCAGCAAAATTTTGTCGTTAGACTTTTAACTTTGTCAAAACATGCCAGTTAGGTTCAATATTAGAGCTGTTCAAGCAGATCCTCCTGACTCTGCTAAAATTGCTTCCTTTAGATTTTTTCCTGGAACCAAGTGCCAGACTGTGTTGCAGTCTGCTGCAGCAGAAATAGAACAAAGTGGGGGGGAAATGGTTCATTCATCCTTTTCAGATGCTAGTTCCCATGGCAGGTGAAGATATTTAACTAAATTAACCAAACCACAGATAATTTTTCAAGTGCTATACAGTATCTTTTATTTGCACTAAGGAACCAATGTAAAATTTTACACTGGCTGATTTTACCAGTTGACTTTACCAGCTGAGGCAAAGAACATAGACCAGACTTCTTCCCAAAAAAAGCACTTGTGTAGATGAAGAAAGGAGCACTGGGACAGAGCTGCTGTGATAACTGGGCTGCCTCAGCAATGCTGAGTGTTGTGTATCTCTCACATTTATAAACTCAGCAGCATCTCATGCAGAACAGTTTCATCTCCTTCCCAGCTCACAGACCAGACACTAAGGAGAACCACGATGGGGAAATTTGAGGTAAGGAACAGAAAATTCCGACGTGGGGCTGTGTGTGCCAGCATTCCAGGCAATGATGATCTGTGACTAATAAATCCTATTTTATATAGCCTTAAACAACTCTATGTGTAAAGGAAGGCACTGCAGCTCTGTGGTTGTCCACAGGCCCCAGAGCTCCCCTGTAGGTTGGATTCCAGTGGGAATCCCTCCCGAGGCAGGCAACCAGCACATGCTGCTTGGGACTCCCTCGATGTTTCCCTGTCTGTGCCTTGGGGGTGACCAGGACACATGAAAAAACCAGTGTGTTACTCCCACCTGGGACTGGGTATTGTGTCTTCAGGGCATTCCCTGGGCTCTAATAGCAGCTTGCTGGTAAAATAGGATTATTTTAATCAGCACACCTCCAATTCATATAAACAAACTACACTTAAATAAGGCCCAGATCTTTTACAATACTTTTCCCACTGCATTACTGCTAGAACGTCCCTTCCACCAAGGTGCATCCGCACCCCCAAGTATTGTTATCACTCTCTCTAGACAGGCAGCTGGAAGGTTGGATATGCAGTGCTGCTGCACGAAACCCTTAAGCAGCACAAGGCAATCAGCTTTTCATTTTCAGCCTTCTTAAATGTGTCTGCAAATCCATGATGCAAGTGTTGAAATCAGACTGATCAGATCTCATGACATACAGATGCAGTTGCTTAAGTTAAGTGGAAATTTATTTGAAATGCAAATGCCCTTATTTTCAGGGATTAATTTATAAGTAACACAAAGACTGACGAAGGTGTGTGGTACAGTCTGACTCAAAAGCACACTAAGCCATTTGAAAGCTGTGCACAACAGCAGCATATGCATCTCATTTCAGGGCCTGCCACTGCAGCACTTTTCATCCATCACAAGGAAGCAAGAAGCCAAAATTTAGTGTCAGAGTATGCTGAGAACTGCAATGGGCATGGCTACAACCTGTGCTGCCTCCCCTCTGCAGCTGGAGTGCAAGTTGGCCTGGATTCCTCAGAAATCAGATTTCCCCATTCTTGGCAGTTCTTGGCATTTTTAATTCAGTGAAAAGGAACATGGCACACTGTCAATATATAGATTTAGACACAGGAACCTCCTTCTGTTAAAATTCTGGAAATGGATCTTGTGGTGACTTTTGGCTACTTTCTTACCCAATCAGTACCTTATTTTTTGGATTAATGAAGTGGAAATGTTATTCATACAACAATCCCTATTGACCACAAGGAGCAGTGAAGGAGAGTGTCAATGAACAGATTTCTCTCTCCTATCCAATATCAGTTGAAAACAAGGAGAGCTGTGGGATACAACTAGCAGGAGAATTCATGGAGTATTATTACCTTTCTGAATTTTTAAGTAGAAGGTACACCTGTGCTAACTTTTTAAATATCTACCACAGAGGCTCTGAAGAATCAGGACTCCTAATTGATAACATTAATGCATCTGTCAGTATCTAACAGTGATTTTCTCTTCTAGCCAGAGGGTAGACACACATGTCTACCTGGGAACAAAAAGATCAATTTTGTCCTTAATCTGCTGTCAAAATAGTACAAACGTTCCCTATGACAACTGTGGAGTGAAAATACCTGGACCAAAAATTTAATTACATCATTTCTAACATTTAATCTTGTCTCAGCATAACCCAATCTCTATGGCCACCTCGAAGACCTGATGAAAAACTGCACTAGAAAGAAGTTGAGTGATGTCCAGTGTCTGCCCCATTTCCTGTGACAGCCCAACAATTTCTGCTTTTGCTACTTGTCAGCTGACACAACCACCTAAAACTCATGACCTCCCAACCAGGGGTATCTTCCCCAAAATGTTGGTAGAATCCTGGACTTTGAAGAGGGGCAGAATATCTGCAAACCATCGGGCAGCTGGTGAGAGCCAGAGAAGCTGGAGATGCCCCTGTGTAAACTGCTTAGGGTGATCTTAAGCACTACTTAATATAGAATATAGCTTGTTGCTTGTGGGAGCTGCTCCATGCAGAAGGAATGAGAATTAGGTTATACAGGCACAGGGCTTTCGACCAGTTAGAACAAGTTGCTGGGTTACATCCTGATCTGCAGGTGGCCAGGACTATTTCAGAAGATATTAAATCACTGAAAACAAATTTTTCATCTCTTGGTTTTTAGTCAATAAATAGTTGCAGTAAAGAAAACAACCAAGCCAAAACACAAAACAAGTGGGATGGAACTTGAAAGGACATAAAACTCTTAATTGCTTTGCCCTCTGGTTTTTTATTTTTACACAGCTTGCTATGTGTTTCTTTGAAGAAAGAGCAGAGAAAGAACCTTGTGTTATTCCATAGTATGTCTGAAACATCCAAGAATAAAGCAAACGTAGGAAACAGCTGCACATGCAAGGACAAGGTGAAGCAAGGTTAGTCCCCGTGCAGGAAGCAGGCAGACCTTGATTACCCTTGGCTTTACACAGGGAACAGCACTTAATGGCAGATAAGCTGCAAAGCAAACTACATTAGCTGACCTTGCATTACCAGAGAGCAAACCTGGAAGAAATAGCTCTGGGGGACCTTTCCACCATGGGATAGGCCACCCTGAGACTTTGCTCCTATGTAAGAAGTGCTGGTACAAGTCCAAATTCTTATTGCTCCAATGTGCAGCTTCTGCGTTTAAATCACATTTGGCCCATAGCAGAGATCTGCAAAGCTCAGCTGCTCTTGGTCTGAGGCTCAACAATAAACCTGCAGCAAGTTAAAGGCTTACATTCAATATATCTGGAATTAATTCAATGCAATTCATCATTTTTGCTCAAGATTAGCAATATTATAATTATTTTTAGGAACAAGATAAAGCATATACCTTAGTCTTGGCATGGACAAGCCCCTGGCCATGGTCTGGATGGAGTTTTACCTCTGCAACATTTTAGTCACTGTGATTTAGATTTGCGTTTTCAAGGTTGGGTTTTCAAGTGAAGGACATTGACGACTCAGACGTGCAGAGCAACAGTGGCACCTATTGGCAAAGGGACTGTGGCTCTGTGAGACACCCGAACCATCTGGGAACAGAGCCCCTCAGCTGAGTGCAGGAACCAGAAAGCAGCGTCCTTAATGAAATCTTTCAGAGAAGCAAGAGCCCTGGTAATTAGATAAGCATTCTATGGGTTTTTTTAGGCTTCAAAGCCCCAGGGAGATCAAAGGCAATTAGAAAAAATTGAAAGCAAAATAGGTGAAAGTCACTGAATCGCAGTCAGCTATTAGTGCTGTGCTATTAAACACATTCTCTTGAAAAAAAAATCTCTAGAATAACCCATAAAGAATGGATCACAATGGAATGAAAATTGGTGGATACAGAAATTCATGTATCCATAAGGAAGTTCTCCATATTAATTTTGTTGCCAATATAGCTGTTAAAAGTGTATTTTTCTGTTTGCTCCCATCTGCTGATATTTTTTATGACATACCAATCAGGCATGCAACCTCTATCGTACAACAGAGCCCAGATAATATCTAGAATACAGCTTAGAAAATGATACAAGGGTAGCCTTAATTTCACATGACTCTAATCAGTTTGCTTAAAAATCTGCTCATCAATTATTCATAATTATTAAAAATTTATAACAAATGAAACATTTATGTTTATCATCTACTGTGCTTTTAAAAGCAAAGCTCATCTACGGAAAGAAATGACTGGCTCGATGTACAGGGAATTACTGAGATGCACAAGAACCACCTATGAAATTTGTATGAAAACATTAATTCCAAAATCTGAGAGTTCCCCAGCCACAAGTCTGATCTGTTTTTATTGAGTCATTTACAACTAAATATGTAACCACAACACCCAGGGGAGCTCAGGGCAACCTGGTGAAATGTGTTCTGGTGGAGAGCTTCTTAAACAGGAGGGTGCATAACTCCACCAGACAGGTCAGATGGGACTGGTGATACCCAATCAAAATATCAAAATATATAGCAGCAAAATACCTCCTTTGATCTGCTTTACTGATCAGCTGTTTTCACCTGGAAATGTAGACCTTCCTCGCAGGTGCCCAGCCAGCTTCATGGTGAGCCCAGAATGAGTCCAGGCCTGAGCTCAGAGGTGATGGAACCGAACACCAGCCAGCCTGAAACAAAACCTGAACGTGCCCTTATCTCAAATATTCCACACAACAAAATTTCAGATAGAATAACTCTGATAATTAAGGTTTTCCCCTTCTCTTTTTCCTACAAAGTGTAGCTGACCTAAGTTATTCCAGACAAAACCCCCCAAACCCTCTGAGCCATAGCTGAAAGCAATGCTGCAAACACGAGGCTGCGCCAAGGATATCTCATTTATATTTCCTTTCTGACCGTTGTGAATGGGTCACAATCCCAGGTTCTGGGCCTGGTTTGTGCTCGTAGGCAGAGGTAAGCACAGACATGATTGTTCCCAAGTTCTGCACTGCATTTGGCAGAAGTCAGTTGAGGTAAGAATGGAAGATAAAACTGAAAGATTCCTACACCCATAGCTTAGAGACACTAATTCTTGCTGAAGGAAACAGTGCTGTTTAATCAGTGACAATAATGCTGTGCTAGAGGTTCCCTAAATAATAAATACCCTTGTTGTGTCTAACACAACATTTGCCAACTCACTCTAATCTTCAGAAATTACAAGGACTTATTCACGATAAACCCACTGAAGCAGAGGTTATTTTGCCTGTGCTTCAAAACCACACAAATCTGAAAGAATTAAGATGTTCACAGCTGCCACAGAAAAGAGGTGAGAAAATCTGAAATTTCATCATTGCAACATTACAAGTCTGCAATAACTCAGAAATTCATTTATTAGTAAATAAAAAATTCAGCCAAGTCATGAAAATGTGCCAGCAGAAATGCTGGGCCATGCTGTCATATGTTCATTTTTCAGGAACGTAAGATATTAATGAAGAAAGTAGCATAACCTTATAAAGAAAAGAGACAACCTGACACATAGACCTGGTGATAAAACCTCTTGAACTTGGAGACCTCTGAAATATGGATCAAGTGTGGAACTTAAATACATTTCTCCAAGACAAGTAAATGGCCATGTTTATTCTGGCCCACTCTGATGTTGTAATTAATTTGTTAACATACAACAAACACAGCTCCTGAGAATCACTATAATATGCAAAGGGTGACATTTTGAGGATGTGTCAGATTTATCCAAGCTTGTTTTGAGAAATTTTTTTTAGTCTCAGGGCCTTGTGGTCACTTGTGTCTCAAAAGCAAGAGCGCACCTGGCTCTTCAATTTTTCGTGGAGCGAATAGATGTTTGGATACAACTCTCCGTTATGAAAATGTTCCAGACTATCTTGATTGCAGGAAATCAGCCTTGTGTTTGAATGTCTGTGACATTAAAGAGGCAGCATGGTGGCTGGAATTGATGCACAGCTCTCAAAGCCAGCATATTTCTTGCCTCGAAGGAGACGAGTGTCAGCCTGGATGAGCTGTGTAAACAAGACAACAGATTCTTTGGACTGAGCTCCTCAGTAGGGGCTGGGGCTCTGTCAGGAACACTGATTGTGGCTGGCAAGGGCTGCAGAAGTTGGGAACTGTGGATGCCCCATGTGAGGGTGGTCACAGGGACTAAATGGCAGTGCTCTGGGGAGAAGAGAAACGGGCTCTTGACAAGAGGTTGTTCCCATGGTCGGGAGACCTCTTCCAGAGTTACAAATATTCCTTGGAAGATGCTTAAAAAGAGCTCTCCAAGTCAGTTAACTGGTAAAACAGCCTCACTGGTCTGAGTTTGAGCTCTGCCTGATGGGACACAAAGGCTGCCGAGTCCTGCTCTCCAAACCTGCAGTCCCACTGCACTGATGCCTTTGGGATTGGGATCCAGACTCATCCTTCATCCACAGGAAAATGAAAAGCTTCCTCTGATGGCACTTACACGAGGCACACATTCCTCACAAAGCTTGTGTATTTAAATGTTTATTTTTCATACTGGTGACAAAGCATCAAATTGTCATTAGTAACTAGGCCTTTTTAAAATTTTTGTACTGTTTGTTGCACTGAGCTGATCAGCTCTTCAAAGGCACCATCTTAAAACCATGCCATCAATACTCTTTTGTTCCCCCCATAAGGCCAAGCAGATTTCACTTGCCACACCCCTGTGATGACAATCTTGCTGCCGTGTGGGGTTGAAACACTTCAGGGGAAAAATTAATTTAATAGCTTCTCAAAAGAATTCATATTTGGTCCTTCTATTCTAGACAGTGTGGCTTTCCTCACAGGAATACCATCACCCATCAGCAGGAACTGCAGCTCCCATGAGAGATTCCATCAAAGAGCAAATACCTGAAGCAAGAGCTGCATCACCCAGCTCCGGACAGGGGCACAGAGGACCCCGTCCACTGATCGCAGCAAGACCAAGGTAACCATCAAACAGAGTAAGACCCTGCTTACTCACCTGAACAAAGACTGTATAAACTTCCCCAAACATGACACATTCTTTGCAGAAACATCTTACTAATTTATACTTCATAGTCATATTTCAAAGGAGCCACTTATCTCCAAGAGCAGCTGAAAGCAAGGAAATTGTACCAGCATATCCTGAACCTGGTTTGTGCTATGAGCAGACTCTAATGAAGACATTCCCTCAGTTTTTTTCCTTTTTTCTTGCTTTCTTGTGATTTAAAACTTACACAAGTTCAAAAGGCTGTTTGAGGGAAATTGACTTCACAAAGAAATAAGTTTGGAATACTGGAGAAGTGCTGCAGAACGGAATTACATTTTTTTTATATGTAACTGTGATGTAACTCTTGAGCTTGTTGGTGCAGAGAAAAACTGCCCTGACAGGGTATAATGGACATAATTTTGTAGTTGCAGTGATGGGGACATTGGCTCTGGGTAGAGAAGGACCCAAGTTCTATTCAACAATGACCCATAAGGAAATAGTTACATAAATACAAAAGTAGTTGTTTGGGAGCAATAATGTTTGTTAAGAAGGGAAAAATCTCTGGGCACAGTCATTTTAGAGGGAGTTGCTCTTTATTATCACATAATCTTATTCTTTCAATTGCAAGAACCCCTGAGGACTGAATCCAAGAAATAGATCCCAGAAATGTTGCTCCCAGTTTTCAGGTGGAAGCTGGGTTTATTGAGCAGAACTTGCTGTAAACAGACAGAGAGCCCCTGGCCCAGAGAGCTCCCAAACCTCCCAGCTCTTCAATATTCCATCAGCATTTTAAAAAACACCCTGAACAAGCCAGTCCACTTCTTTAAAATAAGAACTCAGGACTGGCTGTGTAAATATGTACTTACCTGCTCCAGTGCTGTAAATATGTAATTTAGGCTGCTGTCTCATTACACATTTTGTGTCTAATTTAAGGAACTGTGTATTTGGACAGGAGGGGCTGGATGCCTGTCAGGTAAATATTACAAGCTGTAAATTTACACAGCAGATTTAACACTAAATTTAGTTAGCACTGTATATAAAGTGATCACTGGCCTGATGGGAGCCCTTGTCCTTGACAGTGGTTGGCCTGAGAGGAAGTTAAATGTCCATGGAGGAATAAGCCACAGTCTCCCTTAAGTCCCAAACAACTCCAGTCTCCTGTGGCAACTTGAACATCCTTGATATCAGCACTTGCAATTTCTGCTGCCATGGAGGGGGAGAGCCTTGTCCTCCCAGCTCACCTCAAGGTGAGGAACACTCACACAACAGGAAAGTGCTCATGGAGAAGAGCCTTAAGGGCCAGGCACTGCCTCAGCTGCTTGACTGCCTCAGCCTAGCAGCACATAAGGAGAAAATCTTGGATATTCAGAGTTAAAAGTAAAGCAATTTTGAGTTCCTACAGTGATACAGAAGCCATGGCTTTGCACATGCTGGTTGCTGATAGCTGCCCATGGAGTCAGCTTTCTAATTTAAACTTCTCACTTGGAGATATCTCGAGGGATGCCGGGAACCCCCACTGGTTTGTACAGGCAAACCTGCATTTTTCTTCTGTTCCCTGAAATGCTTGAGCTTTGAAAGCACCTTTAGTTATGGCAGTCATAACCACGTCAGTGCTCTCTCTCACTGAACTCAGTCTCCCTCCTTTGTATTATTAGCAATTTTCCTCTAGAATATGTACTTAGCACAGTCCCAGGGTTTGTTTTTGTAAGGCAGGCGTGGACATTCTTCATCACCTTTATCACTACATGCTGCAGGGACAGTCTGCATTCCTGCTATTAATACAAATATTGAAAGCAAAGCACTTAATGGAGCCTCTTGGGTGTTTTTTAGGCTTAAATACAACAACCCCACTAGTAACACAACCTCAGTAAAATCCCAGCCAAGTTAGAGCGGACCAGGGCTGGGTCCAGAGTGACCATACGGGCGCTGTAGGCGTGGAGGGGAGCAGCAGGTGGCAGAATTGGATCTGGTTTGGTGCTCCCGATCCCTGGACTCTGACGGTGCTGATGGGGAGCTGCCCCTGGCCCATGCCCGGTGCCCCCCTGACCATGGCTGGGCACCAAGGCTCATCTTAGGCTCTGCAAAGGTCCCAGTGGGCCAGAGCCCCCTCTGATGTCAGGGAAATTCTCTTAAGGAGAAGGAATTTCTTCATGTTCCTTCAAATCCTTCCACATCTCTGCTCAGAGGATGCAGCTTTTCCGATGTTATGAAATCCCTGGGAGTGAAAGGTGCCATTGTTACTATTCTTATTTCTATTAAGAGTAGAAATGAGGTCAAAGCAGGGTCGAAAGTAAACTGGGCTTGATTTTTTTTGCAACCAGCACAAAAGCAGCCCTTTTCTATACAGATTAAATCACACCCTGCCCAATTAGCCAGTCTCAACCTGGAAACCAAGCACTGTCTTCATTAGGTTTTGGTGGCCGATCTCTGAGTAGCACCACCCAAGGTTTGCTGGTCCATGGCTGACAGACAAGGGAGCAGGACTCGCTCTCCCCCATGAATAATTTTTTTCTGGCTATACTCAATGCCCTCACTACAGGATACATGGAAGACAACCCATGGATGCAGCCAGCTCAAAATGACCTGCCAGGTTTTAACATGAACTGTTCAATTTGTCACACAAATCCCTGTGATTTACACACTGATCACTTTCACCTTTCACACTCCACGATGCAATTTTTTTACTGTTTTTGCTATATCTGAGAAATGCTGCCTGCAGTTTTCATGTGGAAGGTGGCCCTTTGTCAGGGATTCAGTCACAGGGAGGGGATGTGCCTGCAGTCAGTCAGCAGGAGAAACAACACAGGCATTTTCACTCTTATTTCCATATTTTAAACACTTGACTAAACTTTCTCCCTGTGCACAGACCGAAGTGCTGTGGTTGATCATTCAGACAGCCCTGTCATCCTGTGTTTCCATGAGCAGAGTCAGGCTGGGCTCTTGGGCTGTACCTGTTCCCTGATTAACGAGCCTTTGCTCTGGCTGGGCATTTCACAGAAAATGCTTATTTTCTATTTATAGGCACTATTTGCAGTGCCACCTCTGTGGCATTGAAATTCATAATCAGCAAACTGCTACAGGGAAAAATATGTTCCAATTAATATTAAATGAGCAATGTCTTTTTTTTTTTTCCTTTTTTTTTTACGAACTGATAATGAGGAAAATCAAAATAGCATCTTCCAGTGAACCAGTGACAGATCTAAGGTGTTAAAAGTTTAAATTTGAACACAAAGCACTCTCAATCCCCCAAATATCAACCCTGTTAATGGGAAAATGTCAAAAATGCCTGTGAGGTTTTAGATGGCCTTTAAAAAGCAGAACACTGGCACCAAAACCCTGAAATAATGGACCAGCTTGTTACCAAGCTGGAATAAATTTCGTGGTTTTTTAAGGTGAACGTAACTTTGGCTTATGGTGCTGGTTTGACAGTCTTAGAAATCACAGGCATCTGCTTCTGCCTCAAGCTAAGACAGCAGGCGCAGAGGCAGGGAGAATTTATGCAGAGTGCTCTAATTTTATTCAGATTTGTTAGAATAAAAAAGCGTATTTAGCCTCAGATGGCGAGAAATAACAGCTTTTAAATCATGGGTTTTACAGAGATTACTGCTGTGGAATCTGAAGGGTAGAATTTGCTGGCTTCATTGTTAAAATAACATTTTTCTTTCCTTAAAACACATTGAGTCATAGCAAACTTCCAGACCTATTTTAAGGAGACCCACTGTTGATAATTACTGTCTTTTTTTAGAATTCTGCAGAAATTCTTTATTTATTTTCCCATATCCTTTGGAATTCCTGTGTCAGGAGTACAGCAGATGGCCTATATAAGATAAATATTGACATGCAGATTTACTCTAGGATCAGCCAGGGTATGACTAAGCTGAAATACCTGAGCAAAGATTTCCTCTGAAACCAGCATTTGTCACTGTCTTTACACTCTGCTGGAAACAGCATCATAATATATATAACAGAGCAGGGACCTGGACTATATTTCCAGGGGAAAATTAGGAATTCTACATCATGAGATGAATTACATACAATATGGTCCAAAGTAAATTGAAAACAGTGGAAATCTTTCAACTGGCTGTGAAAGACTTATGGTCATGCTGTTACGACAGAGTTCTTAGAACTGGAACTCTTGTGGATAAAAATAATTCTATTTTTAGACCATGATGATTCCCAGTAAGTCCCTCTTTTCTTGTATTCACTTCTCCACTTGTGCTTCAAAGTTTTGGGGAGCAGTTTCCCCTATGACCCCACTTTTTCTGTGTAGATTAAATCCCACTCTGCCCAATTCTCCCATCCCAACCTCGAAACCAAGACCTGTCAGTAGTGATTTTGGTGGCAGATCTCTGTGTAGCACCACCCAGCGTTTTTCCTTTGGTTTCAGAGGAAGAGGCCCTTGGTTGAAAGCTTGATGCTCCCTGTGCCCTCTTCTCCTCCTGTCTGTAAATAATCATGAGATGTTTTACCAAAAGATACCAACCGTGTTTAAATATCCCCAAAGCGTGTGCTGGCAGCGAGGGGGAGAAGGGTGGCTCTGCAGACAGGTCACTGATAGGAGCTCAGCATCAGGAACACAGCGACTTTTAAAGAGTTTTTTACAAAAAACCCCTGCAAGTCTCCACATACTAAACCAAGGGGTCAATTCCCTGCTACAGAGCACAGAGCTCAACCCTTTTGGTGGGTTTTGCAGCATGGGCCACAGGCTGGGCAGCTGCAATCAGAAGGTTTCTGTGCCCCCAGGCTGGCTCACAGCTCCCACAGCCTCATGTCTGGGTGCTGTAAATAGGAACAGTGCTCACCCTGCCAGCTCCCACCCAGCAAAGCAACATTTCCCACTTCGGCATCAGCACCTCTCCCTCCAAAGTTCACAGGTGACACCCTCACCCCACAGAAGTCAAAGTCTCATTTATCCAGATCTGCTAGAGATGCAAAAAGATCCCCAGTTTGTCATTTCTTCCCCTTTCACAGCTAGAGAAAGGCAGTAACTATCAATTCACTTACACCAAAGCTTTTGCCATCAGGAGTTTGATTTCGGAGATAATTGCCTTCGGGCCTTACAGCAAAGTGCCAAGTCTGTGTTTGCAGAGGTTATTTGAACACTTGAGCCACCTGGGAAACCAATTCCAGGAACACGTGCCTTGAAAAAGTAGCCTTTATAGAAAGACAGCTGTGGATGCTCCACATCCACCCCAGACATTTGGTCAGGCAGCTTAAACTGTGACAGGCTCTGGCCACCTACTTGTGGCAGCCGTTTGCATCATCACCCAAATATATTCATATCACAGGGGAGGCAGAATACAGAAAAACCTGCAAGTCTCCACTTAATAAACTAAGGGATCAGTTCCCTAATTCATCTGGGAAAAGGACCCAAAGGAGACTGGAACAGTCACGTTCCAGCCAGCAGATGAGATTGTATTGTGCGTGTATCCCAAAATAAAGATCATGTGAATGCTCTACTTGGCCAAGAAAATTGAGATAATTAGGAAAGGGAATCTTTTTTATATTGATCTATTGATTGACGTGTTTTGCCCTAACTTAAAAATGTGCTAAGATGAGGAAATTGCGGGTGTTTGGGGGTTTTTTTACCTCTTTGCTGTTCAAATACCTCATACAAACCAAAGGGCTTCTGCCTGAACTTCAGGGGCTTTTGGATTTTGTACCCATGCTTACAGCAAGCAGATGTTCTTCAACCAATACTGAAGTTGTTCCTCAATTAGGGAGGAAGAAGGGAGGAAGAGAAAAAGAGAAATCTGAATTTGCCCCACACCCAATTTTACCTGCCAGGGCAGCAGTGTTTGCCTGAGCAAAGGCAGCTTCTGGTATTATAATTAATAAAATCAAGAAAACCAATTACAGCTCTATCTGTGTTATCAAAACTAATACCTTTATTATCAAAGTCTAGAAAAACATAGTAATAATCATATTTATCTAGTAGATGATGGAATAAGGACTAATTTCACAGTGAGAATACCTTGCTGCCCACAGGTGGGATAAAATTCCTGCTGTTAACTGGGGCTCTTTATGCCTGCTCTTTTTTATTTTGCTGCTTGAGTCATCCCACAAGTAAGTTTAAAAGGAAGGAATTTGGGGCAGGGACAGTTTACATCCATGTTGTAACACTCCCTTGGGTGCTGATGATAATCCAGCAGGTGGGTCAGTGCTACTTTGTGTTTTGCAGATCTGCTTCTTTTATTGGCAAATTCCACACTTTCTGAGCCCAGAGGCTGCTGATTTCTCCTCCCACTTCTGCTTTTGTCTTGATTTTTTGTTTGAATCTTGTTGTCCTTTTAACCTGGGCACTGTACAGAGATCCTGACCTTTGGCTGGAATGGGGAGGCAGCTCGGGACAGTCAGAGCACCTGGAACCTCCTGAAGGGAGAGATGCTGGAGGGGAAGGACAACCTCAAGTTCAGGATCCCTTTCGAGTGAACCTCTAGCAAACACATTTCACTGAGTCATTCATTAAAGAGGGAAAAAAAAACCAACCTAAGAATTCCTGCTGATCATTTTTTCTCTTTCATTTTAGAGAAACATAATGCCTGGTTGGATATACTCAGCCAAATGTTTTCTGAATTGGGAATCTCCCAAGCTTTTTTATTTAAAGAGCTCTTGATATTCTTTTCCAGTAAGTCAGCATTACTGCAGTAAACACTGAGCCCTTCGTAACCTTGCTGAGTGTGATCCCCTCTGAAAGTCACTCTGCAATCAAATGTACTGGGATTTCATAATAGTAATTTGCCACACTGTCAGAAATAGGCTTATCATGCTGCTGTCAGTGGTATCATGTGAACCTCACCGAGTGTCTGTGCCCTTCAGATGAGAGCCAGTGCTGGAGCCAGTCAGGGAGAGAGGAAGAGGGGAAAAAAAGGGAAGAGGAAGAGAACATTAACTCCTTAAAGTCCAGTACAGCCTCTGGCTGAAGAGGGGAGCACAGAGCTCCTGTCTGTGGGGTAGGTACCTCCTTAAACATCCGTAGTGTTGGCTGGGTAAAGCAGTTGGATTTTTTTTCCAGTTTGCCTGGAAAATCTGCTCTGAAAATCTGCTCCCGTTGTCTCTCATTCTAGAGAATATGGCAACTACTGATTTCCAACACCACCAGAAAGGCATTTTTCCCAATGCCCACAGGCTGTTAGCAGATCTTGACTGATTATTCAGGTTTTAAAAATATATTTCCATCCTTTTTTTGCTGTTTCACAAATATTTTTGTAAGCAGTTTCCCAGTCTTTTCCTGTTAAAAGTATTGGAGATTTGGAATTCCCAAACAGAGCTTTATTTAAAGAAGCAATGGGTAACATCCTTTAAAAGGGGTTCCCACCTGCGCTCACACAGCTGAAACTGTGCTCTTCTCAAAGCTTTCTCCTGTAAAGTCACACACTCAGCAAACCTTTCAGTCATTTCCATGGCTGTGCCAGTGAATCAGGGGAGGAAAGAAACATCTTGTAGCTTAGATTGACCAAAGCAACTTGAACGATGGAAACATGAGTGAATTTTTACAGTGACACGTGTCCCTTACTGATGTGATTGATCTTAAAGATTGTCCAGAAGTCAATTTTTATTGATTAAAGAGAGAAAAAATATTAGTCTGGTCATTCCATTAATTCTAGCAATAAGCATAAACTACCATCTTATAACTGCAGGATTGCTTGGGCTCTGGATTAGATGTATTGGGCCTGAAGAGGATATATCTTAGTGGATAAAGCTATAATCCTCATAGCAGTTCAAGATATTTCTGCACAGCATGGGGAGGGAGAGGAAGAGGAAAAAGGACTCACTAAACCACCACAATCCAAGGCCAGTATATTGGTAATGGCTATAACGTCTCTGGTTATGTTTGTAAGCACTTTTCTCCACAGGAACTCATATTGTACATGAGATCTGGCCTTCGGGTCAAGCCGTAATGCTGAACTTAAGACTTAGGATCTTTAAACATACTGAAGGTGTTTGGGTGCCTCCAGTTTTCAGCATTTTCCAGGCAGCAGGTGCTCAGCACATCCAGGTCCCGTTCCTCAGGATGTCTCCAGCTGCACACTCAGAATGTGTCACTACTTTAGCAAGTGTTTGGTTAAGTCTTTTGGTTGTTTTTAGAACTGATTTTTTAAATTGTCTGAGACACTGATGCCTTGGGGGGACTTCTCTGTGAATGAATCAGCAATTTAAAATGACCAAATTAATTTCATAGTTTTGGCACTCAGTGTGGATGTCTTGTCCAGTAATGAGTAACACTTTTTGTTTAATGTAGCCTCTCCAGGCTTTTATCTGAAAAGTTTTAATTTCCTAAGTGACTCTGAAAAAGAGACAATAAAGATATTGTGAGCTAATGATTGCATCTCCCGGAACAGCTTCACAGCACATTGTGGTGTGTGGTTTTCATTACCTTATTTATTTATAGACTGAAAAATCATCACAGTTCCCTGGTCCCTGGAAGTCCCAGGCTGTTCCCCATTGTTTTGGAAAGAGCACAGGTGTGGTTTGAGGTTCTGAGACAGCACAGAGAGGAAGCCATCCCATTGCCCCATCCCTGGAAGTGTCTAAGGCCAGGCTGGATGGGGCTTGGAGCAACCTGGGATAGTGGAAGGGGGTGGGATGAGATGAGCTTTATGGTCCCTCCCAACCCAAATCATTCCATGATTCTGTGATAAGGAAACCTCCTAAAACTACAGTTGCAGTTACTTCCCAGAGCAGAACTGCACGTCAGACACTGCCCCTCCACTGCTGCAGAAATGAACAGTAATTACAGGTAATTACGGGTAATTTTTGGGGGGGTTGTGCCTGCAAAGCACACAGAGTGTCAAATTTGCTTAAAAATATTAGGGAAGACTTGAATACTGTAGCATTTATTAGGCAATCTGTTGAAATATAATTAATTGTTGGTTTCCATTTCCATTGGCTGTTAAATATAAGCAGTTATATTTCAGCATTAACATAACTTCTGAAGGACTTAAGGACTTTATTAGTAAAATCTAGTATTTTTATCACTATTTTTGGAAGTGTTGGAGGGCATAGGGGGTGGAGAAATAACATGGAGAATAATACCTGGTCATATTCTATGGACAATCAGCCTGAAATGTAACGCCAGGGCCCTGTACAGAAATTATTCATACCCAGCTCCCACGCAGGTGTTTCATTACTGCCTCTCTCAGACCCAGGAAATCTGTTGTGTTGCCTCTGGTCCACTTTGGTTGTTATAGAAATGCCTTCAACTACATGGTCCAGTTCTTCTGCTCCTGGGGTTAAATTAATTCAAAAGCCTGTGGTCAGGAGAGAGGGCTGAGCCTGTGTCAACATGTCTTTAGAAATGCATTAACAAGTTGCTCCACATGTATAATTAATAAGGACGAAGGAACCCTAGACTGTCACAAAGTCTGTTCTCCATCCCAGTACATCTCTTCTGCTTCTTGATACTTTCTTTCCTTTTCATGTTATTTCTAGAACACTGACATAGTTCACTGTGTATGACTCTTAGAACATAATATAATCTATAAAAGCATTAATACCCTAATAAAGCTATTTTGCTTCTTGGTACATATTTTATACAATGAGCTCAAAGTGTTTTAACTGAGCTTGATTAAAAATTAAGTCTCTGTCCAGCTGTGTCAGGCAGGTAAGTAGTATCATATCCATTTTACAGATGGCTAAACACACAATAGAGAGGTTAACTGCCGTGTCCGTGGCTGCTCACTGTGTTACCTGCACTGCTAGCAGTGAGAGCCCAGACCTAAATAAACCATCAGTTCTTGATTGGGCAGCTGATGCACAAATCAGAGAAATGGTTTCACTACCAATAATTTTCTTCTAGTGGCTCTTTTAACCAAATGAGAGACACATAAACCTTGGTCAGCCGAAAAATTCAATTTCACACAAAAGGAAATTGTATCGAACTCTTTTGGTAAACTTTATGTAAAGCTAAGGTCAGAGAGAAATGTGACATTTTGAAACCACAAGTTGTTTTCTGAGATGACTCAGTTGGAAATAATTTGTTTCACTGGTGAACTGGCTGGTACCAGGCAGTGCTTTGAACCATAGTGCTGAATGAAGAGTGAGCAGGGACAAGTTCTTCTTCTTCAAGGTGACAGCATCCATGAACTACATTTGACGTAGTTCTTATTCAATCCATAGTGATACAGAAGTTCCTTTTTTCTGAAGACAAGCAGCAGCTCAGCAGACAGGACCTCTGCTTTCGGAGTCCTTTTCCAACACCTACAAAACCAGGCTCCTACAGACCCGCTGGGGAGCTGAGAAGGACAGAGACAGCTCCTTCCTGCTCGCGCTGCAGGCAGGAGACAAAAGCTGCTGCAGAGGTTAAAGCCTGAGCTCTTGTTCCTTCCTGCTTTTGGGCCTTCGGGAAGCACGTTCCAGGCAAGGCAGGCTCAGTGCAGGGTCCGTGCTGTGCTGGCAGCCCAGAGGGGGAGATCCCTCCCTGCACGGCTCCAGCAGAGCCGGCTGTGACCCACGGGGAGCATCCCCCTGTGGGGACTGTGCTGGGGATTTGGTGAGAGGGCAGAAGGCAGAGAAACAAGTACAGGACTGTGGGAAGTGGGATTTGACGGAGTGATTAAGTCTACAGTCCAGCTGGCAGACACAGCAGCTGTTGCTATTACAGTCCTGATAGCATTTCATTTATTTAAAAACCTGATCTTAAAGCTTTAATATCCGATCCATTTTAAATCGCTTCGTTTGAAGGTGGCAGCAGGGGGGATCATCTAGTAAAGAACATGGAATAAAAGACAGACAAGTCTTAGACGTCACTTTATGAGACAAAGCTTCTTAAACTTTTCCATTTAAGATTGGATGTCCCTAATTTTCTAGTGCTGCAATAGAAGACAGACTTGACAAAGACTCCTTTTTGCTAGCAGAAGGCAGGTGGAGAGCAATTTCATAACCCAGAAGCAATTTCCATTAATGAAGTGAGTGCCCTCACTGACACTTTCCCTTTCTGAGCCATCCTGTTAAATAGAAAAATGGACAGTTGCCATGAAAGTTTAAGAATGAAGTCTCTGGAATTTACGATGATGGAGACACAGAACAGGCAGGGAGAGAATTTCATCAGGAACTGCAAAGGGGAAGTTGGATAAATGCTGGGTTTTCCCTGTTGCCTGTAGGTGTGGGCCAGAGTCTTCACCCTTTTCACATCCCTCGAGAGATCTGTGTGTCACCCCTCTATGATTCAGTTGGGAAGCAAAAACGCTTAAGTTTGGTGCCTGTGCTCAGTCACACACAGCTCTGGAGCCAGCAGCATGAGGGACTTTCCTCCCTGAGCGGGGTTACAATCCTGCTGTAGCCTGGTGGGAGGAGATGACTCACTGTTTGTTTTGTAAGACTACAAGGAGACACCTTGAAGCAGAAAATGGCTTTGAAGTGCCAGCTTGCTTCCAAGAGCAGATGGCTGGGCTAGGCTGAGGTTAAAGATGTTCATTATAAATCCATCAGCAAACTAGGCCAGCGATGGACGGTGATTACCAGACAGTGACACCTTCTGTGCCACTGCCGGAGCCACACAGGGCTGCAGTCAAGTTTTTGGGAGTGGTTCAGATTCTTTCACAGAGCAGAGAGCCCTGGATCCAGAACACAGCTGGAAAAGCTGTATGGCCTCTGAAATCTCCAAATAATGCCGCCTGTCACCCTAAATAAAATTAGGATTCACCTCCCCGTGCAGACACCACAAACCCAGATAGCTCCCATGCACTCAGGTCACCAGGACAAAGGGCCCACATATGAGTTATTTTCCTTCTTTCTGTATGAGAATGTAGAGAATGAATGCCCCCACTCCCACGACTGCAGAGTTCCCACTGCCCAGGCAGTTTCCTCCCCAGGTAAACCAGGGTATCACAGCAGCAAATGGGGTGGAGCTGCACCACTCTACCAGATGGGATCCAAAATCATTTAACACTGAAATCACGATTGAAGCCAACTGCAATTTCTTTTGTCACAACAAACTCAGGTCAAACAGAAAGCAATTGCATACTTTGATGCACTCACAGCCTCAGAAACCCCCCGGTGCTCTGTGATGGATAATCTGCATCCCATACCGCAAACCTGAAGGAAATCAGCCTGCATGGGATACTTTCCTCGAAAACAATACCAACTTCTCAGCCTAATGACTTCTGTTCCCTCAAGGAATAATATAAATTAGATATTAGGTCTGTAGTTGCTTCCCTGCCATACAGTGTAATATTAATGAATTTATGGTTCGAACACTTTCTGCTTTCATTTAAAACCCTACATTGTGGGGTTTGTTTTAATTTGATTGTTTAAAAAAGCCATTCTGGACTGAAAAATCCCTAAAGCAGCTTTTTCTTCCAATTTTTGTTTTAAAGACTATTTGCTTTTTTTAAGATGAGAACAATTTGCACTCACAACATGATACCACACTCAGGAACACAGTTTAGAATTGGACTTTGAGAATTTCCTACCTCAAGTAGGAAAGAAACACCTGATAATGTGTTTCCACAACTCTCTCCTGTCACCTTTTACCAAACTCCTGAGGTCAGTAAATATAATGACATTTAGGAATTGCCACAGGAAGAAACCAGTGAAACTTCTTACAGAACATTCCTTTTTCTGATGAAGATGCAAACTGGGGGGGGTTTGGCTTTGGGGTTTTTTGTTTGTTTGTTTGTTTTGGTGGTTGTTTTGTTTTGTTTTTAAATAATACAGTCATAAGACAACTGAATTATTTTGGACAGGCACATGTTGCAGGTTATTGGTCAGGATACTGCAAGTCTAAACTCACAACCTGTGTCAATTTATAGCCAATATTCCACACTCCCCTGCCAATCTGTAGATTTTATCATCACCACATGAAAATTAAGGTAAATACTCAACAAAGGAACCAAAAAATAATGTTCTTCTATGAAAATACAAGTCAATCTAATTATGCCTCATTTTCCTTTTAGTGATATCTACCATGCATCTCTCTCATACTTCTGGTTGCCCCTGTGTTTTTAAAGCCATCAAATGCTGTGCTTAGATGGAATCTTTTGGAGCTCAGAGAAGTGTTTTCCCATCTTCATGTGTACAGTTTATAGAGATAAAAAGATTTGCCGAACTGACCAAAATGACCTCAAGGTCATATTCTGGTCATATCCTCCCATTTCAAATTCACATTTGAAGCCAGATTTTCAAAGGGTCGGCAGCGATGCCAATTGGTGAGAAGTATGACCAGGAGAAGAAAAAGGAGGAGTCCAAACCTAATCACTGATATTCCAGTGATGACAAGTCAGCTTGGAAGAATGACCTCACACTCTGGAAGGGTTGAAGCAGAACCTGCCAGCACTATTGTCTGAATGGACTTTTTTGACTTAATCATTTCTGAGCTGATAAGAGATTTTTGTACAGCCTTCTAAGTGACATCTCACATTTCACGTTCAAATGAAAGCTTTTGAACAGGCAACCGGTGCTTTGGTTGGGAGCACTAAACTTTGAAAGTTGACTTGATGTGAATTTCTGCTGAGAATAGACAACACAGAATCACAGAATCACCAGGCTGGAAGAGACCTTCAAGATCACCGAGTCCAACCCGTGCCCTAACACCACCTCAACTAAACCATGGCACTTGTCACGAACTGTACACTGCGGCTTTGC
>VZRS01006289.1:0-10768 GCA_013398055.1 Ifrita kowaldi | reverse complement strand
ATGGATGGATAGGTGGATGGATGTGGGGATGGATGGATGAAGGTATGGATGATGGATGAAGGGATGGATGGATGAGGGATGGATGGGTGGATGGATGTATGTGGNGGATGTGGGGATGGATGGATGAAGGTATGGATGATGGATGAAGGGATGGATGGATGAGGGATGGATGGGTGGATGGATGTATGTGGGATGGATGGAGGGATGAAGGGATGGATGTATGTGGGATGGATGGATGGAGAGCAGGGATAGGGTTGCAGAGGTGACAGGGAGGGAGGCTGAGCCAGCACTGCCAGGGAACGAGGGCGTGGAGTGCCCACCTTTGCCGTGTCCCTTGGCTCTTGCTGAGCCGGCGCAGGCAGCAGCAATGCCCTGGGTGGGTGTGGGGGCTCTCCTGGGAAACCTCTGGAATCAGGAAAATCCCAGTGGCGTGGGGCCATCCTGGTGCTGGTGCTGCTGGGACCCTCCCGAGGTGTTTGCTCAGCTCTGGAAACGCTTCAGGCTTTTGCCGTGGGAGGTGGGAGTGGCACAGGGGTGGCACAGGGGTGGCACAGGACCTGGCACAGGACCTGGCAGGGACAGGGGTGCCCTCCACCCCCCCAAATGCCCTCCACAGGGCACAGGGACCCTACACCACCACCCCAGCAGCCCCGTCCCCTCCAGGCCGGATGCTGGTGGCAATGCTGGGACCGGTGTCCCCAGGCTGGTGGCAGTGGGGGTGTGAACTCACCGGTGTCCCGCTGGGAATCCCTGCTGGGGACGGGTGCTGGAATCACTGGGAATTCCTGCTGGGAATCACTGCAGGGAGGACGAGCCAAGGTCCTTGGGCGCAGGTGCCGTGTGCACGGGAGGGGTGACGGCGGCTGCGGGGAGGGGGAGGAATAAATGATTAACCGGGAGGTGATTAGTGATTAGTTAATTAGTGATCAGTGGTGGGGTGGCTGCGCCATGAGGGGCAGGGCCCGGGTGCTGCTCGGGGGAAACTGAGGCACGGGGCGGGGCTGGGGGGGACAAGGGCAGGGATGGTGACAAAGGTTCCCTGCACACCTGCACGGCCGTGGAGCCTCTGGAGCCACCTGCACTGCTCCAGCACAGGTGTGTGCATTGTCATTGTCACAGGTGTGTGTGCATTGTCATTGTCACACCTGTGTGTGTGCATTGTCATTGTCACATGTGTGTGTGCATTGTCATTGTCACACCTGTGTGTGCATTGTCATTGTCACAGCTGTGTGTGTGCATTGTCACTGTCACACCTGTGTGTGTGCATTGTCATTGTCACATCTGTGTGTGCGTTGTCATTGTCACATCTGTGTGCATTGTCATTGTCACAGGTGTGTGCATTGTCATTGTCACAGGTGTGTGTGTGCATTGTCACACATCTGTGTGTGTGCATGTCACCTCTGGCTGGGCTGTTCCATGTGACTGTACAGGCGTGTGCGTGTGTGACACTCCCTGACACACACCTGTGCCTGTGTGACACTCCCTGTCACCGTGGGTCCATGTGTGACACTCCCTGCCACACCTGTGTGACACTCCCTGTCACCGCGTGTCCACGTGTGACACTCCCTGCCACACCTGTGTGACACTCCCTGTCACCGCGTGTCCATGTGTGACACTCCCTGCCACACCTGTGTGACACTCCCTGTCACCGCGTGTCCACGTGTGACACTCCCTGCCACACCTGTGTGACACTCCCTGTCACCGCGTGTCCATGTGTGACACTCCCTGCCACACCTGTGTGACACTCCCTGTCACCGCGTGTCCACGTGTGGCACTTCCCGACTCCCGGTGCCGCGGCCGTGTCACCTCCTTGTCCCCGAGTTTGTCCTCACCCCCGACCCGCTCGGGGTCCCGTCCCTCAGCTGGCACCGCCCGTGCCACGGCAGCAGCCGGGGCAGCCCCGAGCCCGGCATGGGGACACACGGGACATCCCCGAGCGTGTCCCCGTGCCCCTGGGGCTGCTCGGGGCCACGCACCTGTGAGTGACGGTGTGAGGGGGTTCCACGGATTTCAGGGAGAAATCCCACATGGAAAGGGCTCTCCAGCCCTTGGAGTCACCATTCCCGGAGGGATTTCACAGCCGTGGGGATGTGGCGCTTGGGGACGTGGGTTGGTGGGGAGGGAACGGTTGGGCTCTGGTCTCGGATGGTTTTTCCAAGCTAAAGGAATCTGTGGATCCCTGTGGATCCCTGGGGATCCCTGTGAATTCCTGTGCATCCCTATGGATCCCTGTGAATTCCTATGAATTCCTATGAATCCCTGTGGATCCCTGTGAATTCCTGTGCATCCCTATGGATCCCTGTGAATTCCTGTGAATTCCTATGAATCCCTGTGGATCCCTGTGGATCCCTGTGAATTCCTGTGAATCCCTGTGCATCCCTGTGGATCCCTGTGAATTCCTATGAATTCCTGTGGATCTCTGTGGATGCCTGTGCATCCCTGTGAATTCCTATGAATCCCTGTGGATCCCTGTGAATTCCTGTGAATCCCTGTGCATCCCTGTGGATCCCTGTGAATTCCTATGAATTCCTGTGGATCTCTGTGGATGCCTGTGCATCCCTGTGAATTCCTATGAATCCCTGTGGATCCCTGCGAATCCCTGTGGATCCCTGTGAATTCCTGTGAATCCCTGTGCATCCCTGTGGATCCCTGTGAATTCCTGTGAATCCCTGTGCATCCCTGTGGATCCCTGATCCCACGTTCCCACACACACACGTGTGCACACTCCCACACTCGCACACAGATTCCCTGCACATCCCAGCGCAGCTGGAGCCCCGCAGGCCGCATCAAAGCTCCTTCCCGACAGCCCCAGCGGCTCCCGCTGCCTCCAGCGCTGGAGAACCAGGAATAATCATCCTCCAGGACCTGCTGGATCCTGCCCGTGTCCTTCCCGCGGCAGAGCGCTCCCAGGGATGCGGGGACGGGCTTGGACCCCCCGTGTTCACCCTGCCCGCCCCTAAAAGCCACATCAGGGATCAGGACCCCGCTGCTGGCTGGGGACCCAAACCTGGGGGCTGCCACAACCCTGAGCACCCCTGGGATGCAGCATCGCTGTCCCAGGAGCCCACCGGGCTGTCCCTGCGCCCCTGGGGACAATGCCCAAGCCACCAACACCTGCCCCGTGCCACGTCCTCCCGGTCCCACACGCAAATCCAACCCAAACGGGGCAAATCCCGCTGGATAAACCCGGTGAGCGGGGATTTCCCCCTCTAAGCAGGGACAGTTTCTGTGGCTTAACGTGGTCGCAGCCTAAAAAAGCTCCTGGAGTCACATGGAAGGTCCTCGGGGCCGCTGGCTCCTGCCTTAATGCCCCTAATGGGATAGAGGAGGGAAGGGCAGAAATAAACCTTAATCCCTGCTGGAGAGGGGCGGCAGGGAAGGTGCTGGGAGAGGTGGAGGGAGGAGATGGACAGGGAGACACGGATGGACGGGGATCCTGCAGGAGGGAAGGAAGGCGTGAACTGGAGCTGTGACCCACCCTGGGCATGGAGCAGCCCCAGAAACCCAGCTCAGGGTCAAACACACCCGTGAATCCCCTCAGCATCGGGATGGCCCCTCTAACACAACTTTTTGGGGTGCTGGGGGTGGCAGGGACCCCAAACAGCACCTGGAGCCTGGGGACCACCACGGCCACACCTCAGCTTTGCCAAACACATTCCCCCTTGCCAGGGACAGCACACCAGGAATGCTGCAGGAATTTAGGACCCAGGCGGTGTTACAGGGATGTTGAAGATCCATTTAACCACATCCTTCAGCTTCTGAGTTTTTGGTGGGTCACGAGCTCCTCTGGAAGGGGTTTTGGGGTGTTTGATGCTCTTGGCTTTCTCTGGTTTGGGGGTTCCTCCTGCTCGTTCAATTCAACATTTTATGGGATCTGTGCTGGGAATGTTGCAGCCCGGAACAAACCCTCCGAAAATCCCCCAGCAAGCCCTCAACGCTGATGAGCGCGACGAAAAACTGGAAGGATTTAGCGAGATGAAACTGTAAAATGGAGTGAAATGGGAAGGAAAGAGCTGCCCCAGATCAGAAGGGAACGGGAGCATCATCCAGGAAAATGAGCCCGGAGCCCACACGGGAGGGAAATCCAACGGGGCTGGGTTAACCAGAGCCCGACAGCCACCAGACAGCCGGAGCAACCCCCGGGGCCGGGAACAGCAGATGGCAATAATTAAACACAGGATGGAATCTGGAGAGCCGGGAGCTCTCCGGGGAGGCAGCAGGTTCGGTCCCGGCAGGTTCCTCTCTGGGGAAGCGGCTGCAGGCAGCAGCGTTCCCGTGCTGGAGCCCCGGGAATGCTGAGCCAGGTGGGAACGGGCTGTGTCACCTGCCCAGGGACAGCTCCAGGATCCCGGCGAGAGGGAAGGATGGGGATAAATATTATCCCGAACTCATCGTTGCCTGGGAAAGGGGGAAAAGGCCACAGGGATGTGGGCTGGTGCAGGAATGTTGAACGTGGAGGTGCAGAATGGCTTTGGGAACAGGTTTTGCTCCGCACGAGGAGGTGTCTGGAGAGGATGATCCCTCCTGGTAGGGATGCAGCTTCCAGCACCCATTCCCAAGGGATTCCGGCACCCTCCTGCCTGCCCTAAGCAGTGGAACCTCTCCAACCACGGCCTGGCACTTTGATCCCTAAATCCCCAGGATTCCAGGAGGACCGGGCAGGAATTTGGGCCGGTTCGGATCCTGCCGGGCACCTTTGGAGTGATGGCGTGGAGTGAAGCGGTGCAGGGATCCAGATGAGCCTGGATCCTGCTGCGAGCACCAGCAAGGTCTCCCACTGGTTTTTCCCCATTTTTCCCCTGGCTCCTCCTCCTGCGTGGCCTCAGCTCTTTCCCAAAGCTCTGAGGAATTGTCCCGGTGGGATTTCTAAGCAGAGGTGACACTGGCAGCTCCCCAGAGCTCGGGCCCAGCCTGAGGAGCTCCAGCACATGCCAGGACCTGCAAGGTTGGCTCTTCCCTGTGATTCCCTTCCCAGCAAACCCCATATCCCAAAGGCATCGGACACGTGGCTCCCAATCCCTCCCTCTCCGTGGAGCAGCGGATCCCCCTCGTTAGGGGATTCCTTCCTTCCACAGGAATTCCCACCACCCTCTGAGCCCCTTCCCGCTGTGTCCTGCCTTGAGCTCTGCCTTCCTCCTGCTCTCACACACTCATCCTCACGGCCAGACCAGCGTTCCCTCTTCTCCACCACTCCTGCTTGTGCCTGGATTGCCTCATCCATGGATTTGGGGAATGCTGAAGTGTCTCTCCATCCCCTCCATCATCCTCCCGTCCCTTTCCCTGCTCCCTGCCCGGTCCCCATCGCTGCCCTGCACATGGGCAGGAGCAGCTTTAGGCTCAGTCCCACCCCTGCCCGTACCCCAATCCTGAATTATTCCACCCAGACCTCTCCCTGGATTCCAGGGATCCTTTTAAAGATCAGCCTTCATCCTCTGCTTCCTCTTGCACACTTCAGGGTCTCACTGCCCGGAGAAGCTGTGGCTGCCCCTGGATCCCTGGCAGTGCCCAAGGCCAGGCTGGACATTGGGGCTGGGAGCAGCCTGGGACAGTGGGAGGTGTCCCTGCCATGGCAGGGGTGGCACCGGGTGGGATTTAAGGTCCCTACCAACCCAAACCAGTCTGGAATTTCATGACTTGTTATTTTAGGATTTTTTTTCTCCAGCTGGAGGACTTGGAATTTTTTTTCCACATGAAACCTGAGCTGTGTCCCAGCTAACACCGGCCTAGGCGGAGCACAAACCCTTCCCTTCATGGGCTCAGCTGGGCTTGTGGGATACGGGGACCTAAATTGCTGTTCAAGGCAAGGAGAAGGAAGGGCTCTGAAATGGGACACTGGTAATCTCCATTCCCTGTAATTCCCGGCTTCCAGCTGGGAGACGAGCACGGGAGGTGGGGTTTGCTGCTGACATCCACGGAATGGAGCCGCCGGGAGAAGCGGAGGCTCTGTTATTTCTCCGGCAGTCAGGGGGATGGTGGCAGAGTTCAGCTGTGTTTGATATCCCACAAAAACCAGGACAAATCCTGAACTCCAACCTGGGTCTCTCCAGAAGGGATTTCAGGCTGTTTGTATGAACTGTCCCTTCGGTTTATGATGCCGGGAGCACAAACCAGAGCGAGTCCTGCTCTGGCCTGGGAGTGAATCCGGCTCTCGTGCTCCCTGACATCCCAATCCTAAATTTTCCTGAGCAAACCCAAATTCTGCCAACCCAAATCCGGGTGCTTCCAGCCCTGCAGGTGCTCACACCACGTCCCACACCAGGGCTTGGCTTCTCCAAAGGGCGGTGACCCCGGAGAAAATCCCCTCTGGATCCCGCAGGCCTGGATTGGGCCGGGGAAAAGCCCTCCCGAGGACTCAGCAGTTTAATCCTGGCACAGCCCTGCTGAGCTCAGCATCTCCTCTGAGTCCACACCGGGCTAAAATTGAGGCGTTTTTCCTCTGGGAGCAGCGCACGGGGCATCCTGGAAGGACGCCGGAAGCACCGGGCAAACCTGGATGCGGGATTCCCTCTGGACCACCCGGATTCCAGCCCTGGACAAGCCGGGGCTGCTCTAATTAGAGAGCAAAGCACCAAAGGCTCAGCGGGCTCAGAGGCACGAGGACGTGGGCTGACACTGCAGGGCTTCGTCCTGCATCCCAAACCTCCGGGAGAGGGCACGGAAAACCTGGATAACCTCAGCTGTGCCGCCCGCGGTGCCCAGAGGGGGAACGGCCAAATGCCAGCTCCTCTTCCCCATCCTCCGGGGCTCCCAGCCCAGCACACACCAGTGCTTCCCATCCCTCCTGCTCTCCTCTGGGATCCCAGCTCTCCCCTGGGGAATGTTTCCATCACCTTGTGCTCATAACAAAGATTTCTGGCTTTTCCCATCGCGTGGAGCAGGGTTCCTGCTCCCTGGAGGCTGGGAGGGGAGAGATCCCTCTGCCAGGAGGCACTCGGGGCTCTGGGAATGCTGCTGCTGGCAGGGATGGAGCTGCTTGGAAGGAGGGGATCCCTGAGGAAGGGATCAGCTCCCTGGCTGGGCAAAGCACGGGAGCGGGAGCAGCTCAGGGACAGCAAGAAGGGCCCCTCTGCAGCACCAGGGACATGAAAAGCACCCAGGAGCCACCAGCAGCGTTCCAGCCATGGCTATTCCCTGAGGGAACACGGCAAATCCCGAGGGCTGGCAGCGCTGGCAGCTCCGTTCTGCCCAGTGCCGGGGGAGGGGACAGCCCCAGGACCCAGCTCGGCACCAGCTGGGAGAGACCCGCACCCCACACGGGGTTGGGTGGGGATGGGGAGCGTCCCTGCAGGAGCAGCTCCCCGGATCCCACCCATTCCCTGCCCAGAGCTCCCAGGGAGAGAGGAAGGAAGGAAGGAGGGAAGGAAGGAAGGAAGGAAGGAGGGAAGGAGGGAAGGAGGGAAGGAGGGAAGGAAGGAAGGAAGGAAGGAAGGAGGGAAGGAGGGAAGGAGGGAAGGAGGGAAGGAAGGAAGGATCCCGCCACATGCCAGGGAAGTACAGAGGCGTCCCAGGAGAGGATCCCACCCCATCCCAGGAAGGGATGGAAGCTGCTCCAGCCACTCCCAGGCCTTTGCCGGCCCGTGGGCTGTGACCTGGTCCAGAGCTATTCCTATTCCTATTCCAGTCCCCACCCCCACCTTAATAAATTCCCTTTAATTAACCGATTAAAGGCAATCAGTTGTGGTGGCAGGAGCACAGGAATTTCTCCTGGGGGATTTGGGTGCCCATCAGGGACCCTACAAAGGTGCTGGGTGAGCCCCTCTTCCCCACGCTCCTCAATCCCATTGGCTGCATCCGGGTCCTTTTTGGATCCAAGGGGGAAACGCAACGCAGCCCCTTTGGGATGAGGGGGATGGAAACCGCCCCCAGCCCTCGGAGAGGAACCCGGCACCTGGATACCCCAGCCCTGCTCCGAGAGCCAGGGGAGGCAGCAGCAGCTCCAGGCTCCGTGGGGAAGGAGGGGATCTAATGAGGGTAATTAGGGTGATTGAGCCCCGGGTAATGGAGCTCGCAGCAGAACCCTCAGTTCCCCGCTCCGACACACCACAAACTGTAATTGTGCATAATAAAACCGGGTAATTCTGCATAATAAACGTGTCACCCACACCCACAGCGGTTCCTTTCCTCGCCAGGTTCGGGCTCCCACTTCCCCAAAGGGTTTTCAACCTCTGCTCCAGCCCGAGCATCCCGGGTGGAGCCGGCGGGCACCATCCGGGGATGGGGACGGGGACACCCTCGGCTCTCCCGGCTGCGGAGCCGTGGGTGGCACAGGGACCGGTGCCAGGGGAAACCCGGGGAGCTGCGGCGAGGGCTGTGGGCTGTCACAGGGCGCCAGCTGGGTGCCACCAAACCCCTCCCAGGCTGTGCCACGCCGGGATGCCACGGGCTGGGTGACACCGGAGCTCGTGCACCACGGGACCCTCGTCTCCTGGCACAGCGTCCTTCTCCTCCACCGGTGGCACCTGGAGAGGAGCCTGGTCCGGCTGGGAATGGAGGAGGCTGCCAGCCCTGCCAGAGCACCGGGATGAGTGCAGGCACCCGGAATTCCGGGAGCAGAGGCAGCTGATGCCTTCCCTGGAAGCTCCGGCTCCCTGGGAATGTGCTCCCCCAGGCCCCTGGGTGCCGGCGGATCCTCTCCTTCCCAACCCAGCTGGGCCAAGGAGAGAGGTGGAAAACTCCCAGGACACCCAGCTTTGAGGCAGAACCCCCCACCCTGCGCTGAGGCCTTGCATGGAGGTGATCCAGATGTTTTCCTCCATCCCTGCACCGCGGATGGGAGCACCAGCAGGGTTCTCCAGCGTGGTGGCTGTCACCACCACCCTGTGACAAAACCCCCGGCCCTGGGAAGCTGGCAGGGAAGGGACCAAAAGCCAAGGAGGGAAGAAATCCGGGCAGGCACCCTGGGATCAGAGGCACGGCTGGAAATCCGTGATGGGGCAGAGCTGGATCCAACAGCCCAGGGCTGAGCCGGGGGCTGGAATTGCCTGGCCCAGGAGCCAAGGGCAGAGCAGGGCTGGGTCCCCATCCTGTTCATGGTGCTGGGTCCCCCCAGGGCCCAGAGCACCCCGGCCAGGTCAGGAACGGGTGCCAGAGCTCCTCAGCTGCCCCAGGAACTGAACCCCAAGGTCTCCTCCTACACCCAAACCCGCAGAGCACCCCCAGAGCACCCCCACTCTGCCTCCCAGCATCCCAGTCCGGGCAGAAATGCTGGGATTCCCTCAGTTTAAAGAAGTGAGGATCCGGCTCTGCCACCACCTTGCCCCTTCCCAGCCTCCCGCTTTTTGGGGGGAGATGGCGCTGAGCAGGTGCAGGGTGGGGACGGGGGGACAGCGGCAGGGCCGTGCCCGTTTGTGGCAGCAAGGACCGAGGTGTCCCCTGGTGGACACCCCAAGGTCATGAGCTGGGAGCATTCGGGGTGAGCACGGGCCATCCCGCCTGTGCCACCTCCTCGGTGGCACTGCCACCCAGCCAGGGGACAGCAGCCAGCTCCGGGCACCAAAGGGACCCGATCCAAGCATCTGCAGGGGCAACCTGCCAAAATGATGCCCTGAAGGCGGGGAGGAGGGGCTGTCCCTGGGGGAAGCCCTTTCCTCCCGGGAAGGAGCACCAGAGGAGCGTGCCCTGCACGGGGGGTGCTCAGCCCTGGGGGGCTCCCCGTGCCTGGGGACCCCCGCAGCTCCCCGGGCCCGAATCATCTGGGAAGCTCCAATCCGGGGAGCTGAGGGCTCGAGCTGGGGATGGGGGAGAAGTGTCGTGGTAGCTGAGAGGAGGACAGGGCAGGGGGGAACGTGGAGGGGGCACTGGTGACCCAGGACATGCCGGGGGTGGGTGCCAGGGTGTCACCACGGGGGTTGATCCGAAGTGCCCACCCTGAGACAGACGAGCCTCGCTCGGTGCCTGAGCGCTGCTCCCCCAAATCCTCCCCGGAGCCCCCCGGCCCTGGGGGGGTGGGCACAGACACCCCAAGCCCTCGAGAGAGACCCCACCGCAGCTGCTGCAAACTTTCATCCCCCCAAAAACCCATCTGCCCCCGAGGCCACCACCAGCCCCGACCCGCCGGCCTCTCCACCTTCCCAGGGAGGTGCCCAGGTAAGGTCCCTACTCGCAGGGTGGACACCCAGTCCCCGGGGTGGGCACCCAGCCCCAGGGTGGGCAGCTGGTCCCCCGCCCCGGTGAGCACAGGGCACCCTCCGCGGTGGCCCAGGGCCTCGGTGCCACCACGTCCCCTGCACCCAGCAGCCGCCAGCCGCTCACCTGGTGCCAGCGGCGATGCCGGTGCCGGTGCCGAGGCCGGTGGTGATGGTGACACCGAAGGTGATGCCGAGGCCGCTGCCGGTGTTGCTGCCGGTGCCGGTGTTGATGCTGCTGCCGGTGCCGGGGGTGATGGGGATGTCGGTGCCGGGGGTGATGCCGGTGCNGCCACCACGTCCCCTGCACCCAGCAGCCGCCAGCCGCTCACCTGGTGCCAGCGGCGATGCCGGTGCCGGTGCCGAGGCCGGTGGTGATGGTGACACCGAAGGTGATGCCGATGCCGCTGCCGGTGTTGCTGCCGGTGCCGGTGTTGATGCTGCTGCCGGTGCCGGGGGTGATGGGGATGTCGGTGCCGGGGGTGATGCCGGTGCCGCTGTTGATGCTGATTCCGCTGTCAGCGCCGATGCCGATGGTGATGTCGGTGCCGGTGCCGATGCCGATGGTGTTGCCGGTGCCGGTGCCGGTCCCAGCCCGGCTGCCGGGGGAGGGAAGGATGCTCCGCGCTCGGCAGGAGCCGCGG
>VZRS01006288.1:20226-40766 GCA_013398055.1 Ifrita kowaldi | reverse complement strand
AGCCTCTCCGCCTCCTTCGAGGCGCTGGCGGTCTACTTTCCCTGCATGAACTCCCTGGAGGAGGAGGACGGAGGTGAGGGGCCGGGGCAGGGTCGCGGCAGGGGTGCGCGGAGACCGCGGGCGCTCCGGGGCGCTCCAGGGGCGGCCCGGGCTGGGCTCGGCGGTGGCCGCCCGCCGGGAAGGGCCGGGGGTCGGTGCTGGCCGAGGAGCTGGATGGGGGAACGCGAGTGACTTGAGCTGAGAGATGGGTAGTAGCGTGCTTGTAGCTGGAGGGTGAGGTGTGATTTAACAGATGATGTTTATCGTCACATTGAGAATGAAGTTACTAGCTGAACTTTACTTATGCTGGGGGGAAAACAAAGGATAGAGGGTCTTGCCATTAGTTCAATTTTCTGCTCATTCGTACGAAAAACCACACTTCCTCGCAGGTGGTTTTCTGACAATCTGCGGGCTTGTTCAGGAATTCCTTGCCTGTCATTACAACATAATTTACACAGAACAACAGAGTTGAGCAGTTAAATACTGGCCCCGAGTAACCTTTCCTTAGGGGCAGCAGCGTATGCGGAGGGCTATGTACAAATAGACCTTGCAGGTTTCACTCATTGTTAATCTCTACTCATAAAAGTAAGTCCAACCAGCTAAGAACGAGTGTCATTTTCATATCTTTGTTGCAGGACTAGAACTTCAAATAACAAGAGAAATACAATGGATTTTCTGTGTAGCCATGCCCTCGAAAACGATTTGCTATTGGGAATGTGTGTAGCAAATGTACATGTATAGTTAAGCATGGCACCAAACTCTAGCCAGGATAGAACTTGTATGTTGAGTTTGTTTTGAGTATACCGGTTTCATAAAGAAAATAATCTGGTGTGTCTCAATCTGTTTATGTATAGAATGAACTGATGAGTTTTCCCGTATTTATCACAACTAATTCAAGATTTTTAATTTCATTAAGATTAATAGAGCAAATTGCACCTTCAATAGATTTGAACACATACCAGAACAGAGATACCAATGTCCAGTGCTGCTGCACAAACGTGTCAGCTGTGTGTGTACACCATTCATGATCTGTTTAAAATATCTGCTTATTCATTTATCACCTTCCACATTTCAGGCTGAGAGTACAGTGGCTAATGTGTGTCCCCAATCTTTGTGTGTTTTGATTTATCTTTTCATGTGCAACAGTCCCTGAATTTTTTTATCCAAAGCATCTCTCATTTTTGATGTGAATGCCTAAGCGTGGTCCCTCACCTTTTCCCTGCTCTTCCTCTGCGGCTGACCAGGTTGCCCCTTTCAGTGGAAAGGAAGTGGCTGCCTCCCTGGGGCAAACTGTGCTGTCCTTCAGTACTCTCATCTGCTCCCTGCCTTGAACAATGAAGTGAACTGCAAAATATTGCCAGTAGACTGCAGGATAGGCTTCACGTGGCATTTTTAATACTCTTGATGTGCTAATAAACATTATGGCTGAAAGCACTCATGGAAAATATCCTAAATTATCCTAAACATATTTAGGTATTCTTTAAAGATTATTTTTCTTTATCATTCCAGAAGCGTTTTCTTTTCAGTCCTGAATTTTAGCTACAATAATTGCATTAATCCTTTGTGAAATCAGAGTATTGATTTTTTTTTGTTTTACTTGGTTTTCTTTACTTCTCTAGGAAGCATTTAACTTATTATTTGGTGGAATCTGTGTTTCTTTAAAACTGTTCACTGGTTCGAAGAAATATAAAGTACATGGAAGTCAATAGAGAAATATCTGTAAATTTAAGGGTAATTGTAATGGTTTTTTTTGTGCTGGCAAATTATTTAAGCAGAAGTGTTAAAAGATTGTATGCTGATTCACATGTTGTCACAGATTGTGTTGATTTATGTTATCTGATCCTGTTTTAGATGTAGGCTACACTTGAAAATGCATTTCATTGATTCCCATGAAAAAATAGAAATGTAATAGCTGTGCAGTTTTTATGGATTTGAGTTTTTGGTATCTCAATTTAGACATACCAGCTTACAGAGGGAATGGCAGGCATGACAGCTAAGATCATTTCCCAAGTGTTCTGACTGGGATTAGAAAGAAAAAATTGTGATGTGGTTTTTGGATGGCAAGTCTCTTCTGCACTCAAATTGGAATTTGTTGTCTTATGAGTGTTTATGCAATTATATTAACGTAACATAATTAAAGTGGGTGTGGTACATGCACTCCCATGTCCACATACATAATGCCCTTTTACAGTTTAATCTGAAAAAAGATTGATGTCAAACCCACTTCAGAAGTTAACTGTCCTCAAGATGTAGTTATTTCTGTGTGTGATGGATAGCTTAAAAAAAAGATAACCTGCTACAAGGGTGCTTTTTTTGTTTTGTTTTGTTTTGTTACATTTCACACTCAATCATATTTTTAATACAAATATAGAAAATCTGATCCGTTGAGGCATTTATTTGAGATACTCTCTTGAAGACTTTTATTTATTAACTGCTGAAATGAATAATACACTGGTCCAGAGATGTATCTTTTGATAGGAAAGAGTATGAGTACTGTCAAGTTCAGAAGTAATCAATACAAGATATTAATAGTTTTTGAAGCTATTTTTGAACATGATGATGAAGAAGATCCCTTTACATGTCAACTGATTAAAGAAGGAGGCCTCTTAAGCCTTGGCATCCAAGCTGTGATGTACTGAACAAGTGGGCTGTGGAAAGGCTGCTGTTTTCAGTTGGTAGCCATGAACTTGGATCATAGAATCATCAAGGTTGGAAGGGACCTTCAAGAACATCCAGTCCAGCTGTCCACCCAGCACTACCACTGTAACCCCTAAACCACTAAACCACATCACCCAGAGCCAGATCCAGACACCTCTTGAACACCTCCAGGGGTGGTGACTCCACCGTCTCCCTGGGCAACCTATTCCAATGCCTGACCACCCTAACAGTGAATTATTGTTTGTCATATCTAATCTGAATCTCCCCTGCCTCAGCTTAAGGCCATTTCCTCTTGTCTGCTCACTGCAGACATGGCAGAAGAGACTGACCTCCACCTCACTACAACCTCCTGCCAGGTGCGTGTAGGGAGCGATGAGGTCCCCTCTGAGTCTTCTCCAGGCTAAATGGCTTCTCCCTCAGCCATTTCTCATAAGTTGTGTTTTTTAGAGCCTTGTTGCCTTCCTCTGGACGCCGTCCAGCACCTCAATGTCCGTCTTGAAGAGAAGAACCCAGAACTGAATACAATACTTGAAGTGTGGCCTCACCAATTTGGAGTACAGGGGAATTTGCCATGGCTAGGCCTGAACTTGCTGTGGCTGGCCAGGTTTGCAGCACAGGGAACTGCTGTTCAAAGTAGCATTTCTTATCTACTGATCAGTTGAGATGGATTCTTCAAGTTTATGCACATTCATTATTTAGGAGTTTATTATTCTTAGCCACGCCTAGTAAAAGGTGTTAGAAAATAACTCTTTGCATCATCAATTTCTTTCTGGCATGTCTGCATGTGTACACACAGGACTAACATGGTGCCAGAGCAAATTATTTACATTTTCAAAGTATCAAGGATTTTAAAGAGGTGTCTTGCATTTTTTTTTTAGCTAGATTCATTGATGATAAAATGTATGGCCTGCATACTGAAGTGAGAATTGGTGTCAAATAACGTGTTTGACAATAACGCATTTGACAATAACATGTCAAATAACAGACTTAAATTATTTGGAAATTGTTGAAGAGGTGTGGGGACAGAGTACAAATCAGTATCTGTATGAATGCTGTTGAAGCATTCCAAGCCTCATATTTTTTTTCTGAAATCTTGGCTTTGTTGAAATAAAATAAATACTGTGCTTGTCAAAAGATGAGAAAATTTCCAGTGTAAATGCGTGTTCCATCCGTTTAGATGTCTGTCTAGTCATAGAGCAAAATCTCATGCACATGATATATTTACAGGTAGTGCATGAGTGTACTAAACTTTCCCATGAGCAAATGAATTCTAATTTCCAAGAAGCTTACTGGAGAAGTAGAGTTATCCAACATTCAGAGAAAAGAAGAGAGGGTCAGATCACATGATGTGATCACTAGAAAGCCTACATCTGTTTTTATGAGTGGGACTGGTAACTTGGTGCTTCCTCAAATTACACTGTGTGTATTGTTTACTGTAATAAATTTTCACTATGGTTTCCTTTTTATACTCTGTTTACATTCACTTCTGATTTGCATTTACACTGAGGTGTTGTTATAAACAGTTAAATAGCATGTTGCCAGGAATGCAGCTGTGGAGCTGATGGTCAGGGCAAGATCTGTGTGCAGAACTGTCTACCAAAAGGGAGTATATTTCAATTTAATATCTTCTTTTCCCAAAGTTTTTGGGTGGTAGTGAAGCTATGAGACTGAAGGGGAAAGCCAAATGCTTTGCAGGTGCTGAAGACAATTCAAGAGATAATTTATGATAATTTAAGACATAGATTAATTCAGAAAGAACTGGAAAGCATCTTGGTCTCCCAGTATGTTTGAAAAACAAAAGGCAATTAAAAAAAAGCCACAGAATGTTCTTCAGTCCAAGACAATCATGCCAAAAATAGCAAAAATTAGTTGCGTTAGTTACATGACAGTTTTGCATATTGATGTCTACCGAAAGAAGTATCTGAGTGTTGCTGCAGGAGTTCAGCAGGAATAGAAGCACATTATACTCTCCTGTCACCTGGCTGATAACTAGCTGGGAAACTTGCTGGAGGGGTTGTTCTATCCCACATAGGTGTCAGCGGGAGTGCTGCCCCTGAGTGAAGGCTCAAGACTTATTTAAAGGCACGCTGAGCTGCTCAGTTCAGCACTGGTAATGGCTTCAGTGGCATTTCTCACCAATTAATCACTGTGCATTGGTAGAGCTGGAATAAAACTCAGCAGTTCCTGGATTCTGTTCCTGTGGTTAGACCGCCAGATCACAGTGTCCCTCTGGAGGTCCCAGTAGACAATAACAAGCAGACAATAATTTGACCAGAAATAGAAAATGGGGGAAGTCGTAACAATAAATTCATTAGCACAGTAGTTATTAAAGTGAAGAGAATTCTGCACTTGAAGTGGTTATGCTTTAAAATTACCATCTTAAAAAGAATAAAGTAATATAGGAGTATCAGGCAATGAAGAAAATGAGAATAACTACGTTATCTTGGGGGAATTGGCCTACATTTTGGCCTTGGTGGTAAAGATGACCTTATTTATGTGGAATGTTCATAGGCAGAGCCAAGGAAGGATATGAAGGAAGGATATGAAAGAAGGATATAATGCCCTGTGACAGGTTATCCACTGTAAGAGATGAAGCTTTAAAGATCGTGGCTTGATAGTTGCTAACACACCAGAGCTCGTCTGCTGCACATTGCATGCAATAGTGGGGTCGCTCATCTTGGAGAATAAAAAAGCACTCTGAATATGCAATAACAATTGTTCTGTAAAAATCAGCATGACATTTAAGTTTATAGTTGATATTTTTTTCTGTTTGCTGTTAGGGCACAGCTCAGGGGCTGACTTGAGTCAGACTTTCCATCATGGTGCTGAGTCTGTCCCATTTCTGCAGCTCCATGGGCTGAATTCCAGGGTGGAGGCGATATAGGAGGCATTTCCAGCAAGTCACAAGTGTTTTTACCAGTTATACTCCAGTACTATACTAATGAAGTAGGTGTAGATGCCAAGATTGATAAGACCTTTAAAAAAATAAGTATAGAAAAAACTATACTGTTGCTGGCAAAGTAAAGAGCGTGACAAAAAAAATCACTTGTATTCTGGAAAACTAAGGGAAAAGTAGAAGAAACTGCAGAAGGATTGACATTGAAAGTACAACATACTTCAACCTGAGTTAAAAATGCCCAGGAGATTTTTAAAGCTGTGTTTCTCTTACAGTTGTGTTTCTCTTCTGAGCTGCTGGTTACACTGCAGCATGTACCTGAATAGCTGAATAGCTGGCAGATAATTCGGGTGTGGCTGTAGCAGCAGCAGTGAAGCTACAGTGTATGATAGGTTGTGTCTCGGGTGGTACCTACAGAAACATGTAAAAATCTGTCTCATGTCTATGTGCTGTAATTGTCATTTTTCAATGTCAAGGTCAAGTGTGTAATCAGAGCAGCAACACACTGTGTTGTCATTGTTTCAATTTTAAGAGGTAAATGTTTAACAGCAGTAGTTTGAAAATGGGTCATTACAGTGTGAAATTTGCTCAGTTTTTTGTGAACTGTGGTTATTTAAATAATGATATTTGCATAGGATCATTACTTATCTTAGACAAAGCAACGGACAAAGAGCTGTTTCTAATTTTTGTAATCTCAGTAGCCATCCAACTTTTTGGCACCGTCCACCTCATTAAGCCTTAATAGAGGGTGTTGAATTGTTTCAACACACTTGCTACATCACTCAAAAATGCTGCACAGATCTGTCTGATTGATGGTATATGCAGTGACCCTTGCTATAATAAAAATAATCAAGATTAGGATAAAGAATAGTGTTACTGCCATTATTCCATATTTAGAAAGTATCTCTCACTTCATATAAGGCAAAAAAAAAAGCAATTCCAAGCTTCTCAATATAGGTACTCTTTGCTATTTAAGCATTTTTAATCTGCTCTTGGGACTGCATGAAATAATGTTTATTAATAAATACATTATAATGGTATACATCCAGAAAATTGAATGTAAGTGTAAGCATAAAAACAGTATCTCTTAAAACTGCAGAAATGGTTTCTGTTTACTTAAGTTGGCTATCATTTGTCATTGGCAAAATCAGAGACTGGATGTGAAGAGTTCCTGTGATGAAGATGTGCACCTATCTAGTTATTATTTATATAAATGCTATACAAAATTAGAATGTAATTCCACAAAATTGCTTGCTCTATTTTTCAGGATTTTAATAACTTGGAGATGAGACTGATTTCCCACTGCTTTGCACTTTTTGTGGTTATATAGATTGTTGTACAGAATGTAGAAAGTGGATATAAAATGCTACCATTCTGTTTTGACACATGCACAAAATATGCACAAATTATTATAGACCTATTACATTTGAATGATTAGAATCTCTGTGTGGAGATCATAACTGGTCTAAATGAGGGCTCCTGAAGAACTGTTCATTCAGGTCACTCGTCACATGGGACATACAGCTGTGGGCTGCAGAGCCGTGTGCTTGTTTGTTGTCTTACCTCTGTGTTCAGGTTTACAGCAGGTAATGGCTTTTGGCAGGTGAATCCTCTGACCACACCTAGAAAACTGATGGCCTTATCAGTGACAGAAACAGAGACTTCTGCAGTGGTGCTGGAAAGGCCTGAGTGGCCGTGCGTATTTTTATTCCTGATCTGCATCTCACTGTCAAGATCTGTAATCCGCATCTGTAAAACAAAGGATCCAACCAGACCTGCATAGCCTGCATGTTTGTTGTTGTATAGTCAGAGCCAGGTAACCAAAAGAGAAGTGGAAATTACATCAGTACTAACCCTCTCTTCCTTACAGCTGTGGTTAATTAGTTTTGATTCCCTGGGACAGCTGTCTCTTATCAGGGGTAAATTCTTTGTCAAGGGAATGGCCAAGCATCAAACCTCTGTGCTGTGATTCTGTGTATACTTATTTGGGGTTACCAGGAGTGTTACTTAGCACAGATATTGAAAACAAGCCCTAGGGTGTTCAAGACGGTTATGTGTCCTTTTTATATGTAGCATGTGATTCTGAATAATAATGCCGGGGATACTAAAATTTTAGGAACATTAAGTACTTATTGTGTATTTAGGAAAGCAGCTCTTTGTTAACACTTCAGTCCTGTAAAAATATTTCAAAAACCTTTTTGGGAACACAAGACTATAAGTTGAAGATCTTAAAGTGATGGATGCCACATGCAGACAAAAACAGTTTCTCTTCTCTGATGCTCTTAACAATTTGCTGAAGGATCAGTTAAGACTGGAGAATGGACATCAGAACAGCAGTGACATTGAAGTGGCAGAATACAGCTTTAGACACATTAAGATGTGGTAGAGATTAAGGAGCAGGTGCTTGCCTTAAACCATAGCATTGCTTGGAAGCCGTGTGTGGTAAAGTGACTTCGCATCACATGGCCACAACAAGGCACAGGGTTGACTGAACAAGTGACCAGCCTTTCCGTGGCAGGGAAGTGGAATGCAGACAAAGGATGCTGCAATCTGGCCAGGAGCAAATGAGATTCATGATGGCTGCCTCTTGGGTCCTGTAGGAAATTCATCAGGAATGGGATGCTAAGTCTTCTATACCAGCCTTTGACCAGAAGCTCAAGCAACAGTTTTGCAGTTGATTATTTAATTCAGCTCTCTCTTTTTCTTAGGTGCCGTCTTAATTACTCTTAATCTTAGTTAACCATGTTTCCATTATGCCCAGAGGAAAGAGAGAGGAGGAAGCACAAAGAACAGGACGAGAGTGAAGAAGTGTTTCTTGACCCAAAGTGCAAAACTACTGAGGCCTCCCAAGAAATTTAAAAATGCCTGGGGCAGACTGAAGCTGTCAGCCCAGACTCTCTCACGCTTTCCAAACCTGGCTGGTCCCATACTGAAGAGCTTTCTTGCTAAAGGCGGCTCTGCTTTGGGCCTGTCAGGGCAGGCCATTCCTGTGCTGGTCAAACTTTATCAGTATTTTACATTCAGATACTCATGGAAGCAGAAACTAGAATGCAGATCTTCCCTTCTTCCTTACATGTAAGGGAAAGCCCCTGGTTATAGTTTCCCCCTGGGTTTGCAGTGCTCTTTGGGTTTCAGAAATGCTGACAGCCTGCGCCGTGAAAATGTCCATTGGAAGGACTGTAACGCAACACTTCATAAGCTGATTGTTAGCACTGCCATATGAGAATCAGTGAAGTGAGCTCAAACTCAAGTGACAATGAAATCTGCTTTTCCCAAATCCTGCTTAAATTAGTAGATCTTCTGCTTGGGGTCTGTGGGTAACACAAGGAAAGAAACAACTTGGCTGTGCCTCCTAGTGCTTCAACAAGAGCTAAATGCCTTGTTCAATGCCGACAAAACCTGGGCTGCTCCAGAAACAGAGCTGTGTGGCTGCAAGGGAATTTGAGACCTGCCCTGTCTTTTCTTCTGTAGGTTCAAATTTTCTTAGACTGTCTTTTATCTATCCAGTTGTTAACATATCCAGAGCAGATAACTAGGTATGTAAAGAATTTTAGTATGGACACTGAAAAGCTTTAGCAGAGAAATTTTCCAGCTTTCTGCAGCATTCTGTGAGAGCTCTGCATTTCTCACAGAAGCTATGAAAAACACTGCTACGGGTTCTTGTAAACTAACTCTCTATCTTACACCTGCAGTTGTTTTGCAGAATTGTTTTGGTTCTAACTAGACAGATATTTAGAAATGGATGTCTTAGAATGTGGCCAATCCCCTCAAGGGGTGGATGGCCAAAGAACCAATTCCCTTACGCCGTTTAACACACTTTTGCGAACTAACGCATAAAAGCCTTTGGAAAAATTAATTAAATCGCTTCGGCTTCCATTATCCCTGGCCTGGACTTGGTGTCATTTCTCTACTCGTCCTTGCCGTGACAGCAATATTTTAGTCTTAAAAAATGGGCACTTAAAGGCAGCTTATTTGCTTTGTGGATCTAACTCCTGAGTTCAGATGAAAGTGCTGAAGGAGTTTTTATGCAGCCTTTCTGGTGAGGTGGGGAGAGAGAGCAGAGAAGAGCCACCTCAAGCGCTTAAGTGTGTTTCTGAAGCCACAGCTGTTCTGTACTCCTTTCAAGTCCCACCAAGAGATCACAGACCAGCTGGAGACTGGCATAGCCAGCCTGCCTGTGCCTGTGCCATGTCCTCTCTTGGCTCTGCGCCTGCTGGGGAGCAGTTGTAGGAAGCTCCTGCCGAGAACAAGCTGAGAGTTCTCGTTCTCACCGCCAGCGGCAGATTTCATCTGTCTAGATCCCAGATGATGGAAGGTAATCTGTTGCATTCACTGCAGTTTTTGACTTGTCCTCATCTGCTATTGAAGATCATATCAGTATTTTTGCATCCATAATTTGTAAGTGATTTGCACCCCAAGTTGTGGGAATAAATAATTCCGTGCGTAACTTAGAAAATGTGCCCTGCGGAGTCTATTTGCAGTAACCATATTAGTTAAATTACCAGTGTGATTAACGGTAAGAATGAATGTGCTTTCATAAATACCAAAGCAATTATTTCTGGTAATTTATTCCACTCCTTACAATATGGCTGCAAGAATCTGAACCAGTGTTTTTCAGATAATGTATTCCATATTTTGTGGTGGGGACTTGAGAGAAATTTCTTTTTGCTAGGGCAATTAGCTTATACTAATTTGGAGAACATTTTTGATGTTCTTTATTAGAGTTTAGGAAATTGTGAGTAAAATGATTTTGATTGTAGGTACTCAGCAATGTAACAACAAAGTGCACTTCCAAGATCTCATTTCCGTATCCTTTAATTTGGTAAGATTAAAACAGCATACATAACATGAGTGTATAAGTATATATACTTTAGGATTATAAACCCAACCCCTACTTTTACAGTGACACCAGTTAGATGTTTATTTCTGAATTAGTGCTGCATTCCCAAGTTACTAATCTAGCTAGAGTTTAGTATCGCCTTAGTTGGGTTCATTCAACTGTATGCTGGGAAATAGTTATTCACATAGCCTCCTTTCAGCCCTCCTTAAATTCAGTGTTAAGGTCAAAATAATTACTGTTTACCACTCGAACTTACACAAAAGTTGGCTATGCTACACATGCCTAACTTTAAAGCTGTATCAAAGTTGTATCTTTGGGTGCTTCTTGTCATGTGAACCAGAACACTTACTTCAGTTAAAATGAATATAGGAAAGTAAAACTGCTTAAAAATAAGGTTTAGAGGGATGCTGTGAACAGCTACACGTGTGCCTCTATGAAGACTTGAATGGCAGTTGCACGAGTTCTGCCTTGATTTCTCAGTAAATTGATGTGCAATGGATGTGTTCATTTTTTTATTCTGTTCTTCTGCAGTGAAGGCATATAGACTTATAATTCTAGTTCAGAAAAAAAATCTGCCTTACAAATTAATAAAAGTTACTATATACTCCTTCACATATTACATAATTGAACATATATTTCTCCCTAACTCCCAAATCTTTGAAAGATATATGAAGATATTGAAGAATCATGCAAGATGGAGATGTTCTTTTAAATTTGCATTAGAGACTTCATGTTTACAAGAATGAATTGAGAATGACCATCATTCAACAAGGCTGAATGAAAATGAATACTAACTCATCAAAAGAGTTCTTAGAACAGAAGAGTGATAACCTGTGTCAAGCCCCTCCCTGGGCTTTGGGAGTTGTGTGCCTTTCACATGTAACTATGATGCAGTGTACCTTTTCTACAAAACTATAGCACAATATTTTCCTGCCAGTTTTGTGGGAATATTTCTTTGAAATGAGGGCTTGTATTTTAGAACAGCTCCGGACCACTGTTGGAAGTCAGCTGCCAGCTTTCATTAGTTATATAGAATATAAATAATAAACCAGCAGGCACTTAGAATGGTACGACACCCAAAAAAAAGAAATTGTTGATTTCTGACCTTCATTTTTCATATGTTGTAGTAGCCTGGTATCTTTTTTATTTGCATTGCAGGTGTTGATGGACATTTTTAGAAGTAATTTTGATGCAGTAAAATTCATCTTTTCATTCTACTGGGTACTGAATTTGTTTGGGTAGCTGAAGTTCTAGATGAAAATTATTACTTCTGTTATTATTACTTTTGTACTGATTAAAAGTTAGGGTCTTAAGGAATATGTAGAAGGCTTGAAATAAGCAATATGATTTGAACCACTCATGATACTGTAGAAATGTCTCACTGCTGCTAAATATTGCAGAGTTATTAATCTTTCTTGACAAGAAGCCAGTGGTTTTCAAGGTATTTTTGGTGTCCAGTTCTCACTTCCCTAAATTTCCCATGTTCTTTATCTTACCTAATATTCCTCCTGACTGAGGGGCCTGGGAGACTTCAACCCATGCTGCAGCCTGTAGGACAGTGACACTGAATGCACACATTGAAATTGATGTCTCTGTCCCATTCCCCGTCCAAGGATGCAGATCCTCTTACTCTAAGCCAGTCCCTGTGCTCACACATTCCCCCTGAGGTGTGATAGTCCTCATCCCAGGACAATCTCCTCCTTTTGCTCCTTTCCTTTTTCAAATCCCTAAAGCTTCACCAACCTCACAGGTCCAGAAGTTCTTCTGACCTCTGGTACATGACAAGGCAGAGAAGGTGTAAAGGGTAGCAGATGCTACAAACAACTGCAGAAGGAAGTTGAGTCCATCGATATCCTAGGATATTGGATATTAATCTACCCTCATTGTATTAGTGTTTAAGAATTCTGTTATTATTTGTTGTAGCGTGTTTAAAGTTCTTGCTCTTTTGTAATATCAGTATATCACACATCATATCACACATCACTGTGCTGCACTCAGAGGTGTATAGAACAAATTGAAAGAAAGCAGTATGCAGCATTCCTTGCCCCATTGCACGGAACAGCATTTAAAATCAGAAATAACATGGAGTGGCTGTCTTACTCGTGAAAAAAACTGAGGCTTCATTGCTACTCATTTCTTGCAGCTGAGGTCTTGGTCAAAATTCCTACACTAAAAAGCTACTATATATTGAGTATCTTCCCCTTGTCTGATACCCAGACATCTGTCACATTGCTGTTTTTACTAGTAAAATTAAACTATGAAAATAGATAGAAAAATTGTTATTCTTGGAGGTGATAATAAAGTTTCATATTGTGCATAAAAATCGATACTGTATATTTTAAATATAAATTTAAAGCAGCTAGTGAATAAAGAAGAAAGCATGGGCAGGGTTCTTGATTTGTGGTTTACTATCCTCACTAATGGATATCTGTGACTTCATATAGCAGATGATGACCAAATGTTTTTAAAACAATAATTCATCTGAATTAGAACATTCCTCTGCAGGTTTTGACATCATAGCAACATTTTAATTGAATTCCTAAAAGGGATTTATTCATCCAGGGAAAATACATTTTAAACATGCTAGGCTATGGTTTGTTTAAATCTGGTTACCTCCGTGGGCAGACTTGTGTTGTCTGACCTTGGAAAGCAGGCAGTGACAGTACTAAGATCCTGTAAAAGAGATGTATGATGCTGTTTGCCTGTTACTAAAAAATTGATAATTTTAAATGGAAGTTTTGTTACAGGTCATTAATTTGTGGCTCTGAGTGTTTGTGCCACATGGAGCAGGGGTGTGCATGGTTGCCCAGCTGTGACAGCACAGTGCCATGGGGGCTTCTCTTTTGTCTCCACAGAAGCAGGGGGCAAGAAACTGCGGAGCACCGTCCAAAGGAGCACTGAGACAGGGCTGGCCGTGGAGATGAGGAACTGGATGACTCGTCAGGCTAGCCGGGAGTCGACGGATGGGAGCATGAACAGCTACAGCTCTGAGGGAAAGTAAGCAGCATTTATAACTGTGGTGCCCTGACGTTTCTCCATGAAACTGGTTGTTAGCGAGAGGCACAGTGAGCGCTGTAGGTCCTGTTCAGTCAGAATTCCCTTCACAAGCCAGTGTCATTGATAGGCCAAGCCCAAGTCTTCCCCTGTAACTGAAAGAGTCTCCCACTGTTGGTGCACAAAGGACAAGGAACATTTCTGCTGTGCCATGAGAAGGGCACATGGTGGGTCAGATCATCATCATGAGGTGTGTCAGGAGGGGCGCAGGTGCAGTACACCACGTAAAACACAGATACGGACAAGTTCTCTTCCAAAAACTTCTGGCATACGTCAGTGCCTTGCAGAGCAAAGCATTTCCAGAGCATTTCCAGGTGTCATTCACTGGGCTCAAGAGTTTTTCAAAGATTCTGCTACTTTAATCCTGAAGAAATTATCTGGGCAGAAGTATGAGTCCCGTCATGTATCATGGTTTTCATAAAAGCCCAAGTTCTGAGTGATGTATATGAGACATTGCCCAGAAAAGTCTTATTGTAGGTTGATATATTAGTGGTGTTCACAGCACTGGACAATATATCTATGCTGAGCAACATATTTTATGTGTCCAAGTTGATGCACTATAAGCATTTGAGATGGCCATTTCTTAATGGTTGGTCATTACAAATTTCATTAGTTCTTGTTGCTCTGCAGTGGGTCACAGATAATGTATGGCAAGCATTTTAATTTTAAATTACTTTGGTCATTTGCCACATGGGATTTCAATTCTGTTATTGAATAGATGTCATTCTCAAAGACATTTTAAACAAAATATTTAGTATGAATAGCGATTTTAAAAATGGCAACCAGTATTTGGTCTAATGTTATCATTTCATTGTGTACCTTTGATATTTGGCCATTGAATTCAGAGTAACTGAGAAGTGTGAGCAATTTAACCTTCCTGTAACTAAGTCAGTGGTAAGGGTGTGTGTTAGTATCTTAATGAACTGGTCTCGTATGAATACTTTGATAATTAACAGTGGTCTTTAATATATTGGAAAAGGAGAACATGATGGAAGAATACTAATGTGGAAATTATTGAGGATTAGTGCTTTACCTGTTTGTTTATATGCTGGAGGCTAAATTGCTGCTTGTTGAACACTGTGGGATTTTGAAAATTACAGTAATTGTTTTGTACGTTCCTTACAGTACTACCAAACCCACAAACATTAAGTGCAAAACATCTAGAAAACAAAAAATGAGCCCAAGCCAAAATAAAATGAACAAAACCCCAACCAAATAAATAAAAACCACAAACAAACAGAGGGCAAATTTAAGTGTATTAATTTTTTTGCTTTTTTCCAATATTATTTCTAGTTTGATTTTCCCTGGTGTGAGGTTGGCTGCAGACAGCCAGTTCAGTGATTTTCTGGATGGACTTGGTCCTGCCCAGCTTGTAGGACGACAGACTTTGGCAACACCATCAATGGGTAAGTGTTTATGTCCTCTAGATATGATATATTCTATTTGGTCAGGTAATTAGAACATAGAATTTATCTAGATTCCCTTTAAATATGGATTTCTCTTGTGGTTTTGAACAACTCAGTTAAGATCAAAGCTGTAACCTGAGCCAAAGTTGAATGTAATCGTGGATGCTTATGAAGACATGCAAAAGTAGAAAGGTGCTTTGAAAAATTCAGCCTTTTACTTCTTCTTCAGTTTTCCATCTTTAAAATGGGGCTAATGAGACTAATCATTTCTCTGAATCACTTGGATAATATTGTATAAAAATAGGTAATTTAGGTGCAAAGTATTTGTTATTATTGTGTTTACAAACTTTTATATTCACAAGTTATCTTTTCATAACTTGTCTTAAACTAGAGGTACGCTGAAGAGATTTCAGGCAGTTTTACTTTGTATTAATTCCCTTGCTGCCTTTTTTTTATATGAAACTCTTAAGAAAGAAAAATGAATTTGAAGTAATAGAGGCATGGAAGATGGGAGACAAGGTGTTACTGCAGGGGTTTTAAATTGTTTACTAACATAAACAGCAGTGAAGAGGCTAAGTATTAAATTATCTAGTGTTAAAATCCAGATTGTAGTTACTGATAGAAAACAGATGATACAAGTCACCACATACTTATCCTAGAAATTACCTCAACATTTAATATATTAAAGTAGTTCTGAATTACAGTGCTGGGGTTTCTTTTTGTTTTCTAGGAGATATTCAGGTGGGAATGATGGACAAGAAAGGACAACTGGAAGTAGAAATAATCCGAGCCCGTGGCCTTGTTGTAAAACCAGGTTCAAAGACACTGCCAGGTAAGGAAGAAAAACCTTAGTAACAATGTTAGCACAGGGCCAAGCATTGGACTTGATGATCCTAATGGGTTCTTTCCAACTCAGTATATTCTGATTCTATGACTCTAAGAATAGCATTCTACCAAAAAAATCTGTGGCTTTTCTGTTCAGCGTTGTCAACTCTTAACAAATTCACATCTCAGTAGATTACAATGTCGTATGTACACTGAAATGCATAACGTATTGCAATGATACACCAAAAATCAGCCCTGCTTCAGGAGTAAATTAAAAATCAGGCTGCCAGAAGACACAAAAGTGTTTTGGTAATAGCAAAGACATCCTTTATTATGGGGTAGAAAGAAAGGTATTTACTGAAGATTTTATCTAGGAATCTTAGGAATGAAGAGGCAATCAAGAGATGTGGAATAGGTACCCACTCAGAAAGTAGACCAGTATTTGATACTTACTCCTTGTTTTGTAATCTGATGTCCTATAACACTATGTGAAAAGGACAATATAATGATATTTTTAGCAAGCTCTTCTGCTGAAATAGAAATTGTGTCAGAGTCTTTTCTTCGCTGATTTTCACCTTGTGAAAATTAATAATTTTAAATTATTAACAATTTGGAGCATTGATCCAAATCTCACCAAAGTCATTGCAAGTCGTGCATTTACTTAATAGCCCTATTTTGCATATTACACAGTATAGGGATGCTATATATAGGAATACCTGATTTTTTCAGGTCAAAATCTGAATTGTTTCATGGTAGAAGAGACATACAAAATAAATCAAGAAAAAAATACACCCAAGGAGAAGAGTAAAGAAAATACATGGCTGCTTTGTATGGGAATAATTGTTAACATTGCTTGTGGAGATTTTTTCTTACAAGTTATATATCCCTTAAAAGCAGATTTTTATATGGTGATAGAAAGTGTGTATGTTACACAAAAAAATCTGGACTTCTTTACTTACTGTTTTTTATTTTTGTTCTTCTAAGCACCATATGTAAAGGTGTATCTATTAGAAAACGGAGTCTGCATAGCCAAAAAGAAAACAAAGGTAGCAAGAAAAACGCTGGAACCACTTTATCAGCAACTTCTATCATTTGAAGAAAGTCCCCAGGGGAAAGTTTTACAGGTAATTTGCATTAATATTCCTCTGAACCTGAAAATGTCACCTGTACAGTATTCACTGAATGAGTTTCAAATTTCTTTCAGGTTTCATTTGGCAAAAAATTCTCATATTTTATATACTTGCTGAGCAGATAAATACAACAGTAATAGCTATTTATGCAAATAGAAACTGAGTTTGCAAGTAGAACTCAGCAAAAGTCAGTTATATATTATTTTGCTTCTGGTATATGTATGGGCTCCTCTCACTGGGTTTTCTCTGGTATTGTGGATAACTGCTGTTTGTGCCCAGATCATTTCTGTCACTGCATCATGATTAGTATACACAGAACTAAACTATGGCAGCAGTCAGATATTTCATTCCTTACTGTAATTAAGTAAGCAGAGACTTTTGACAAATCAGATTAAAGCTTTTGTAATTTTTTGCTGAATTTTTTTCTATTTTCTTGTGTTTCTTTTCCTGACAGATAATTGTCTGGGGAGACTATGGACGTATGGATCACAAATCTTTTATGGGAGTGGCACAGATACTTTTAGATGAACTGGACCTGTCCAACATGGTGATTGGGTGGTTCAAACTTTTCCCTCCTTCTTCCCTAGTAGACCCAACCTTAGCTCCTCTGACTAGAAGAGCTTCCCAATCATCTCTTGAAAGTTCAACAGGACCTTCATATGCTCGCTCATAGCAGCTGTGAAACTGTTGTCATAGCAACCAGCGTTACAAAAAAATAAAATTACAGGTCGCAAACCCTGGTAACACTGCATGCTTAATGTTGTGTCTTCTGAGCCTGTTTCTAGGGCTGCAACGCGATCCTGTGTTCTCAAGGAAGTTGCACACATTGTGCCCTATGGAAGGCCCTCAGGTGATGGACTGAAATCATGAAGAACTGATAGGTTTGGAGTTCAGGGACTCAGTTTTTGGTCCAATCTGAAGCCATGGACTAAACTAAAAAAATCAATCTGTTTCATGCAACAAAAGTCCTTTTCAATGGCATATCTGTTTTGTTGCTCCTGTTTCTTTATTTATCTGCCCTCCCCTCCTAAAGCTTGGTTATGCCACAGAAACGGAGTTACCCTCCCATGAAGCCACGTTACAAGTCAGTAGATTAGCAGACATTGGAAGAAAGGAAGAATGTAAGGATGCTGGAAAAGTCAACTGACACTTGCAGCAGTTGCTTGAGATCTGAAAACTCTTCATATTGAAAAGGTTCAAGACTTAAAGTGGCGGGCTTCACACCTCCAGCTATTCACACAGTGAAACCCCAGACATGATGGACTCTCTGAAAAATAAAGTTCTGTGGATATACTGTACTGTATGAAATTAAGAAACTTTTTTGCATGGACACAGATTTAGCTGAACACTTAAATTATTTTCTTGGGGCTGCAACTTGCAAAAAAAAAAAAGAATAAATCAGCCATTTTCAACAGTTTATATTATTTTTAAAAATAAATTTCACTAGTGCATGGTTTTAAAGGGAAGAGAATGCAACAGGGTGATACAAAGACACACCACGTTTATCATTCTTTAAACCAGTCATGGTCTGTGTTTTTGCAGACTTCTATTAAAAATAAAAAATAATTTCTAGCAAATATTTAAAATTCTGTTTATGTGACAAGAAATAAGTGTAATATATTAAATTTATTTAAATGTAAAAGGTACAAGCCTTGTAAAGTTCAACATAATGTGCAAATTGTACACTTCTTTTACCTCCTTCTTTCTCTATCTCTCCTCCCAATCTCCCTTCTTCCTTTTGCTCTTTTTCCCCTCTACCTCCCAGGATGATCAGCATATTCTAAAATGGCTACCTTTTGACTTATTACTCTCTTATGCCCCATATTTGGTTCAGGGTTGCAGATTGTTCTGCATTTCTGAATTATTTGAGAAAAATATTGTTTAAGAGCTTACTTTTTTTCAAGCATGTTGAAAAGGATTTTGCAACATGGCTTGGGAGTACATTAATGTAATTCAGCATGTATTTGATAAAGAAGATATTTGAACTTTTGCAATTTATTGTACAGTGCATGGTAACTTATTTTCATTTTTTCTCACCTTCAAATTGAATTCTACAGCAAAATACTGGAATCATGTGGCCATTGTAAGATGTCTTCAATAAATTTGTTTTCAGCACCAGCATCTTTCATTCAAAGACTGAACTATCATTTCTTGAAGGTTTTTGGAAAGAGGAAAAATTAAGTACCTGATTGATTTTTAGGAAGCAAATTTAAGCACTTTTATTTGCACTAAACCAAATTGATTGCTACATTTTTGAAATAACAAAAGCAAAAAAGGTTACAAATCCATACATTTCTTCTGCTGTAAAGTTCAATTTTCATAAATTACATTTGCATTGCAAAAGACATAATTAGGTAATATCAGTCTGGAAAATATCAGTCTTTGGTTTGTAAAATAGCCTTAAAGAAAGCTTCTCAGTACCACTCTGACAGCTATTTGACACCATTACCAGAATCTCACTGCAGTTAATGGATCTTCAAAACCCTGGGTTTTGTAACAGACAGTAACTACCGTTGGGTGGTGCTGCAAGTTCAAGCTTCTCATTAAATTACGTTATTTAAAGGGAATGTAACTGGCTAATGTTTAATAGCAAAATATCCTTCTTTTTTTTTTCTTGGGTCTTTTTATGCCTTGAATACCTACTTAAGGTTTAATATTGAAATCTTGCAATAATTTTTGAAGTACATTACATTTACCTTTACGGCCACACAGAATTATTCTGATTTTATTTGAAAATCTGTTGAAGTTTCCCATTAACAAATTGTACATGCCTCTTAAGAGGGAAGAAGTAATAACAGTATCACTTACAATGCCTTTTACTTTGTGCAATATCATAGAAAATGAGATTGTGTCTTGTCTGCAGAGTTTATATAATGGATTATTGTTAAGTTAATAGACAGACTGGTAAAATTATATTTATTGAAATAATTTAGACACCTGTCTACCAGCAGCAAATAAATACTACTAACATGCAGTCTACAATATCCCCTAGGATATTAAACAAAAATACATAACCATTTTCCTGACACTGTGAGATGTGCTCACACATTCTTGTATGCATAGTCCTCTATAAATTATTTCAAATTTTAAAATCAAGGACATGACGCATGGAAGGTTTGTACATAATTGTCATTATGCAGTATTTATTTTAAAAAAAATTAATGTATTTTTTTTAATTTTCACACGTCTGCAACTCTACTTATGGTTTAGTCATGTAAATAGTACTATTCCAGTGATCACTGCTGTCTTGTAAATAGTACGTTTTAAAAAGTTAAAAGGAATTACAGTTGGGGAAAAAAAAAAAGGGCAGATTAGGCCTGTAATGAACACCAACTAATGTAAATCAAACTCATTCTGGTGATGGTATTTAACACTTTAAATAAAACATTTTCTTTACAGAATTTGTGTGCAGCATTTTGTTGCTTTTCTCTAAGGTGGACAGCGGCATCCTCCCACACGCTTCAGTGGAGCTGGTGGCAAGCAGCTCACGCAGCTGGAGCACAAGCGTGCTTTTCTCCTCCCAGCAGGGCTGCCAGTGAAATGCCAGTTTTAAGGTGCCACTTTCACTGCCAGGTGCGGGGGGCAGTGGGAGGCCAGGCCTGCTATCACCCCGCCAGGCCTCCCTGTCACCCAGCCAGGCCTGCCGTCACCCAACCAGGCCTGCAGTCACCCAGCCAGGTCTGCAGTCACCC
>VZRS01006288.1:0-20214 GCA_013398055.1 Ifrita kowaldi | reverse complement strand
AGCCCTGCAGTCACCCAGCCAGGCCTGCCCGTCACCCAGCCAGCCCTGCAGTCACCCAGCCAGGCCTGCCCGTCACCCAGCCAGCCCTGCCATCACCCAGCCAGCCCTGCAGTCACCTGGCCAGGCCTCCCCGTCACCCAACCAGGCCTGCCATCACCCAACAAGGCCTGCAGTCACCCAGCCAGCCCTGCCCGTCACCCTGCCATGCCACAGGCTCTGCTCTGTGCTCCAGCTGCCCTCAGGCTCTCACATGCCGGCAGTGCACGGCTCCCAGGATGGAGCTGGCTCCAAGCTGCCAGCTCTGGCTGCGAGGACGTGCTCCAGCTCTGATACAACCAGCACACTAAATATGCTGACACTGTGAAGTTCTCCCACCGGCTGCTGTGGAGCGGCTGCACTATCCAGTTAAACTTCCACCCTGACCCTAGATACCACCTAATTTTAGCTGCCCTTTTTTTCATGAGCAGTGTACAAACGAGGACAGAGTGCCCACCTGACAGTGGTGGCTGCAAGGGCTCATGCAGTCTCTGCAGAAGGGAGCAGTGATCCAACACTTCTACAGCGATGTGAGGAGTGGGTGGAGATGGGAGAGTAGAGACTTTTATCTCTACCTGACCCCCCAGAGGCAGCATCAGCACAGGCAGTGGGGACTGGGCAAAACTTGAGCAATTACAACTCGGAAATTTACTGAAGAGAGAGGGGCTGGCAGTTTGAACAGCAAAACGTGTATTTCCAGATGTGAGGTGAAAGAAAAGCACTGCAGTACTGTCATGAGACAAAACCAGAAAAGCAAGCAAGTATATTTTGGGCTGAGCAGTGGAGGGTACTGTGAAGATAGGAACTCCATTTGTTGTGCTGCAAGTGGGTTGCTGGAGGAACAGACCCAGATTTCTTGTGTGTTAAACCACTAATACCCCAGCAGGTCCCTCTTTTCTGCTGATGCTGACGTTGTTGCAAGGATGTCAGGGCAGGCAAGTCCCTGGGTGGGAACTGGGCTGCAGGGGTAGGTGAGGCTCGCCCATGCCCCAGAGCACATCACCTCCAGCCCTGTGGTGGGGTGGGCAACAAAAGCTCCTCCCACAGCTGAACATGAGACCTTTTCCGTCTTTGTCACTTGTTAGAAATATACACAATTACACTCAGCCAATCCTTGAAAAGGTCCTTTGATACCACTGTACAGGCCAAGACAGCTACAACATGCTTTTCTAAAGGGTCCTATTCTCTGAGACAGTTTCTCAAGATTGCTCACTGTTTCCCCTCTCCAATTTCTTCTTGTCTATGTCCACTTAATTTCAAACCCAACAAAACTAGATCATTTAGTATTAACAGTACCACTTTACTCATGACTACAAAACATTGGCTCAGATGGCTGATTCATCTGGTTATGCTGGGAAGAGTTTGTGCCAATAAAAAAATGCAGTAAAACACCATGGTGCCCTCATTATGGGGCTTTTCTGCTTCCATGCCTTTACTTCAGGTTTTCAAGGCTTAAGTAGCATGATGTTTGCCATGTTGGGGGTGAGCATGGGGCTCACCCTTCTAACCAGTTCACCACTGCATTCTCGCAGTTTCCCACTACTATCAAATAGCTGTTCACAACTGTATAATAATTAAAATGTAATAGGTTTTATATCGAGGTTTAATATGGCATAAAAGGTAACAAAGCAATAGATTTCATAGCTTCCTCACAAAGTTAGATAACGCTGTGTGGGAGTCTAGAACAGTTCATACTTCTTCCCTTGGCTCATATCTGTGCAATTCTCAGCTCCCTGATACCCAAGCAGCAAAGAGCAGACATCACAGCTGTAGATTTCACAGCTTCCAACTGTGACTATCCTCTCTGTCCCTTCCTTGGTAAATATTTACAGCAATGCTTTACCAGGAGCAAGTAGCAATGCAAGAAAGAAGACACACATTTGCCCAGCAAAAAGTGTTTCACTTTTAAAGGATAGGTTTATGGAACCTAGCTGGCAAAAAAAAAAAAATACAGCTATCTGCTACTAATACCAAAGATAAACTAACTTCTGGAATTATTTGCTTAATACATGCCTATTTTAGATGTCCTGTTTAGGATGGGATGAGTCATGCTGGGGACATCAGATTCTCTCCCTCTCTCTCTAGCCACAGAGGCAGAAAGTGATGACTGGCTTGTGTTGAATTTCTACCCTCATAGCAGCTGTGCTTAGGAGAAGCAGGTCCAGCCATAGTAGCCAGAAATAAGAATAAGGATTCCATAGTCCTTCAGTAGCACGACTATCTGAACTGCCTGTATAATTATCAGGACTGAGGGCAGCAGGTAGCCAATATCTGATGAAGGAGGAAATGGCTGTGAATTAATTCTCAGATCTGACACACTGTCATGTCAGGTCACTCCTCAGCCCTGCCCCAGGGAGAACGAGAAGCAGCCATACTAATTAAACCACAGGGCATTGATGCCCCAAAATATATTTGACATGAGGTCACATGGAAAGGAAAAAGCATCCTAGATCTGCAGAGAGTGCAGGGTGCGGGACTAAGGGAAGTTTGTCATGAGTGCCTGTCCTCTGTGACTGTTCCTGCAAACAAGAACAGTTTATTTAGTGCTATCCAAAATGTGCATATTATGGAAGTGGTGTTGGCTTGAAGATGGAATGGGTGAGTGGCACTGGATGCCACTAATTTTATAGACATGAAGGTTTAGGATACCTCAGTGAGGTGGGAGCAGGTTTGAGTGTTTCAAGCGCAAGACTCATGAGCAGTGGCTGAAATCACTTGCCTTGTTCAGCTTGGAGAAGGATAAGGGATGACTCCAGCACAGTCTAAAGCTTCCTCCTGGGGGCCAGTGGAGGGGGAGTTGCTGATCTCCTCTTTGGTGAGCAGTGATAGGACATGGGAAAATGGAATGGAGCTGCATTGGTCTAGGTTCAGGTTGAACATTAGGGAAAGGCTTTTCAACCAGAGGGTGATCAGTCACCAGAACAGGCTCTCCAGGGAAGCAGTCAGGAGTTCAAGGAGTGTCTGGATGATGCTCTTAGTCACAGGGTTTAGGAGGTCCTGTGAGAAGCAGGGAGTTGGACCCAATACTCCTCATGGATCCCTTCCAACATGATTTATCTGAAGTTGTTAGCTGTTAGTCAAAGTCTTTCTGTCTAGCTACAGTTTTGCTAAAGGAATGATCACTGTTTTAAAGATGATATTTATATTAAGGTGACACCATTCACTGAAATGTAAACAAAGCAGAACACCAACACTTGCTAGGCCAAAACTCAACTAGTAGGTCCTACTATGCTGATAGTGCCCCTGACATGTGAAGAAAAGGGCCAGTACTACCCTTGCCACTGCATGGCAGCCTACTTTGAATGCCAATAACAGCCAAAATTATTATCTCGCTGATGACAATTAAAAGAGATTTAGGTAATACTGAGGGATTAAGTAGTAATGTGAAATTATCAAAGTAGCAGATATTTTATTGATATCCATTCTGATCCCCCTCCCTTTTGTTTCTGGTTAATTAGTATTTCAGCTGCAACATTCCTGAATACTGGAAGACAGATCCCTGAAGATGAGGAAGAGTAATTTATGTCAGGCACCACCTCTCAGGGACCAGCACACTGAGAGTTCTGCTGCATGGGAAGAAACTCAGTTAAGAAGCTTGAGGACATTTGAAGTTTCTTCTTACAGTCTCCCACACACCGGAAATGACAAAGATTTTCTTTATCTAACAGCTTCTCAGCCCATATTCTGATTCCATACCAAATTCCAAGCTGTGATTTTGTGTTTTGGAATTTGTACTAAAGAACTGCTTACTCTCAGATCTGCTAACCTGGCCTTCCAGATGCCTTAGTCACCATCTGCCACATGGCTAAGGTGTCAGTGCACACAGTTACACAACCTCATGCATGAACAAATGAGTCCTGTCCTTTCCTGTGTTTTGGCTGTACAAACACTGTTTTGGCCCAACAGTCTGGGAGCCAGCAGCTCTGGCTCTCTAGGAACAGCCCTGGGGTAGTATGGCAGTTCACCAATAGATGACTTTATTCCTCACTAGCAAAAAATACAACTTGGAGAATTGACATTTTTTTATATATCCTGATGCACTTTGGCCATTGAAGTAAAGTGATCACTAAGAAGGGTACATCTCAGAGTGAGCCAAGAAGCATTTGGGTCACATGAAGGGAATAAGGCCACCAAATCACTTCAAATGCAACTACATCTCTGTTGTCCCCTAAACATATGAATCAGGTGACAGACAAGGAAATGTTGAATGGAGATACAGAGCTGCCATATTCCTGTCAGCACCTCAAAGAATCTTAAACAAAACAAAACAAAAAAATGTTGGCACAGTTCTCAGTTCTGAAAATTTCATTAAGATAAAAAACTAAAGAAAATTAATATAAGAATCCCCATTTTGGGATGTGAATTCTTCTCATTTCTAACCCAGGATTTCTTGTTTTCAGTTAACATGGTATCAGTAAAGATCACAATATGTGTGCAGCTGTAGGGCTAGTTTTCTTTAGTTATACATGTTTAACTAAGAACATATTTTTATATTGTTTTCTTTACCTGTTTAGGCACTGTTTTTATTTCCTTGTTTTCTTTAAGAATGATCCCGAACCAAGATGCTTCTTTCTGACTTTTCCACATCTAATACATATCTGATACTTAAAATATGAGCAGGTGCCTTAGGCAACAGGTTCAGAATATAGCTTTCTTACACCCTCAGCAGCTTTGCTTTCCTAACCAGTGTTGAGTTACAAACTTAATTTTGACAGCTGTGTGTCAACGTCAAGCCACAGTTGCAGTCCAAGATGGATACTTAGGCTGTGTTCAGACATCTACTTTAGGTGAAACTCAGAGAGCCAAAATTAAGAGTCCATTTAATCACACTTAATGGGAAGAGCCAGGAGGCCCTCCATGGTAACTCAAATTTAGGATCTTCTGGAAAGCCATTTTGAGCACTTTTCACTATCAGCTGCATATGAGGTCTAAGGCAGTTCAGCTTCCAAGGCAGGCAATGCAAATAGCTCCTAAAATGAGGATGCCACTCTCTGGATAAGATATAGGATAAGACATAACAGGTCCTTATTCCCTTCAGTACTTTTTGCTCCCAGAAGACATCTGGTAAAATCTCCCTCCTGAGAACTGAATGACAATGAAATTGAACACTGTGAAAGCAAAAATGTGGGGGAGAGAAAAAGGGACCCACTGAAGCTTCTCCATCTCATGCAAACCTCAGACCTTCAGACTAACACCATGGCTGACCTTGGCCTCAGTGAGAGGCCGTGACATGAGGTTTGGACATATTCCTGCTCCCAAACAGCTATGTGAGTTCCATTTGCAGACAGAAAGGTCTCAGCTGTCTGCTGGAGCCCTACAACAGCTTTGTTCTGGTGTCCTTGCCTCCCTTCAGCCTCTGGGCCTCGTTCAGTTAGGTCACATCTGCACTGTTCACTGAAACACGCCAGCTCCATTTTGCAGGCATGGACACCCAGCAGCATGGCTTGCTTTGCATCTATACCCCTGAACTCTCTTCCTTTCTCTTATCCCGTTCCCGCCTCAAATAAGTTTTCCTCTCCCAAATTTCTGCGAACAAGGGCTGACCAATGTCACCATAAAGCATTTCCTGGGAGACTGCTGTCTCCTGTGGGTTAAAACCGTGGCAGGGGCCATGCCAGCAATGGCACAGTGAGTATGGTACAAGCCAGGGCTTTAGGACATGGTCTGTCCCTGCTTATGGATGCAGCCTGGCCACCTTTGCATGTGGGGACACAGAGCCAGATGGGAATCCAAGTGGATGAGCAAAGGGTAAATCAGTTCTTTTCAAACTGGGAACACAGCACTTTTGTTGCCAGATTTGAAGCCTGTTCTTTCACTCCATATGGTCTTAAATAAATCTGTAAATAAATGCAAATATGTTAAGGGAGAAAGGCTGAAATCAACAAGAATTTTGAAATTAAAAGCTATTGTAAGATGGCCAGGCTCCTGGGCACTGCGAGCAAAACTGGATGTTTTGGTCTGAAGCAGAAAAGGAGCTATTGCAGAGGGTCCAGCAGAGGCTACAAAGATGATGATGGGATGTAGCATCTCTCTTATGAGGAGAAACTTGGAGCTGGGCCTGTTTAGTCTGGAGGAGACTGAGTGGGGATCTCACCAATACATATAAATATCTCAAAGGCAGGTGCTGCCTTTGAGAGGATGTTGCCAGGCTGTTTTTGGTGGTGCCCAGAGAGAGGATGAGAAACAATGGCCACAAACTAAAACACAAGAAGTACCACCTCAACATGAGGAAGAACTTCTTTACCTTGAGGGGGGCAGAGCACTGGAACAGGCTGCCCAGTGAGGTCGTGGAGTCTCCCTCTCTGGAGGCATTCAAAAACTCTCTAGACACATTCCTGTGTCACCTGTCCCAGGTGCCCCTGCTTTGGCAGGGTGCTGGACTGGATGATCTCTGTTACTGTTTTCTGCAGGTTCTGTGGGGTTCCGCGCCTCCCACAGATGCCAGGGCAGATTCAGTAACAGAGTTGGTAACAAAGAGAGCTGAGAAGGGAATCTGCTGTGGCCTTTATTCCGAGAGGCGAGTTTCTTCACCCACGAAGGGGAGGCAGGCAAATTAGAGTACAAATGCTAACACAGGTTTTTCTTGGGGCTAAGGGAAGGTGGGGTCACGGAGCAGGGACCCGTGGGAGAGCCCCAGGGGAGGGACGAGGGGCCAAGGCCATCAGCCAACTGGGGAATTTAAACTGGAATACATTAACTTCACAGAAACCTGTAACCTGGAGAAGGCCTCATGATAGCTTTAACATACAGGTGTTTACTGATTACTACAGATCTCCAGAGGTCCCTTCCAACCCTAACAATTCTGTGATTCTGTGAAACATCTGGGTGGTGTTTAAGGACCACTGTGTGCTGCTGCAACCACAGGAGAGTTGGGCGGTGTGGGAGGAGAAGAAGGTACTAAAAAGCACTACAGCACATACCCTGCTTCTCATCAGCAGGAAGGGTAAGAGCCAACAAGCTTGCTGAGGAGGTGCTACAGGACAAGTAAATTACAGGATGCATTTTTCCACTTTTCCAGAAGTCTGCTGTCCTGGCTGAACATTTACATTGCTCAAGTTGGTTCTACTAGTACAAGTTTGCAAAAGGAGACCAGACTCTTGGCCAGTCAATCACAATTTATAAGGATAACATGAATGAACCAAGCAAAGTAATTAAAGCCTGAGGAAAAGGAAAAAAACCAAAACACCTGCTAAGGTGTTAATTATTTCCTCTCCATCCCTTGGCTACAACCAGGGTGTTGTCTTGTCTAGTTCAGCACCTGTGATACTATCCCATTATTGTTTCAACAGGCAAAATAGCAAACCAGCATGCAGGTGGGGTTTCTCATAAAGAGCCATCATTGATCTCAATTTTATAACCACTCCTAACAAATTTCTGGAAGTGATGCAGTTACTCAAGTTTCACAGCTGAAAATGGGCTCTGAGCACCACAGAGGATAAGTTCTTTTGTTAGGTCAGATTACCCTGCTTCTATCCAAAGGATATCATATACTTTCTTCTGAAGCATTTAGCAGGGATACTTGTCAAACCAAAGTGAAAAAAGAGGCTGAGATCCAGATGACTCCCATGTTCTTCAAGACCAGCTTTAATCTTGCTGCTGATCTGTCTTTAAGGATGCCAAACAATGGTGAAAGATCGCACAAAGATGAGACTACTTGTTTATAATTCATCAATTGACACCTGCTTTCTTTCTCAAGTACCCTTATGCCCAAATGTGATTTTGTTTTATATTTTACTATTCTGTTATTTATTGACCACATGTATTCAGGTAATAACTGTTAATACAGCTGGAATTGTTCAAGACAAATTCTTCTTAAAAAAAAAAAAAAGTGGTTTCTTGAGTAAGGGCCAAGATGAACATGGCAAATTGGATGGAAACAGCTCACAGTTCATGCAGAAAAGGAAAGTTAAGGAATAAGTGCCTGCCTTGCAAGGCTCCACAATAGGCCATTGTTAACCGATGCCAAATCACATACATCATCTTCCCTGGAAGTGAAGAGCTATTACCCGAAGCTCTCAGGGAAGAATAAGCTGGAAGAAGCTGTGATGCAGTCATCTCCCACTGAGCTTTCTCTGGAACTTTCCTTTGTTGGGAGAAGACCTCCAGTCAGCCTCAGAGGAACCACTTGTGAGGGATGTGAAACCACACAGATCCCTTGAGATCTTCAGGGACGATGGGCTTGGCTGAGTTAGATGGTGATCAGCATGTAGCTTTGAGACAAGGCTTGCCCTCTAATCACTGCTCCAGTCAGCACTGAATTATGTTAGATCTACCAAACCCTTTCAATGCATCATCTGAGAAGTGCCCCCTGCTAAGTGCTCCCCTACCCTAGAAGATTGGGAGACCTCAGAACAGATAAATAAATTACCCATTGGTATCCACATAAAAGATGTACATTACCTCCTTCTGATGGGTATCCCTGTGAGAAAGGACTCTTCCAGCTTTTGCATCTAATGGTACTGGCAAGATTTTCTGATGGTTGATCCCTGTTACAGATTGGGCTCTCCTCCTGCATGGGTTTCATAAATGCCTAGTCTGGGGTTATGCATGCCCCTTAACTGTATCAACACCTCCCCTCTGTTTTACAGTGCCTTCACCCAGGTGTTGAAGCTTGAGGGTGCTCTTCTGTGTGGCAAATCTATATGGATATGACTCATCTCACCTAATTTCGGTGGTCAGCCAGATGAACATGGGTATTTTGGTCTCGCTCTATAGACAGTGGAAACGGTACTTTTAAAACATATTATAGATGTCTCCTTGTCCTGGTTACAGAAGTTTAGCACTATGTGGGTGTAACCAAACTGTGTATTCTACTCCCCTCTATATAATTTCTGACAAACTGGTAATGATGGGTCTTTTGCAGTAGCTGCCCAGTGCACACCCGACACCTCAGGCTACAAGCTGGGTGTTAAATAAGATAAGGGAGAAGAGGCAACCCTGCAAAGCAGGGCAGTGTTTCTTTTTCTTCACAGATGACTCAGCTGTGATAACTTCCTCCAGGGACGAGCCAGCACAGTCCCACCCATCCTGAGGGGGTCATCTCTGCTAATGGGCCATCAGGGACTCAGTGGCACCAGCAGAATAGGTAGCTGCAGTGACTCACAGGATTACATCATTCCTTTGTGAAACTCCCTGCCCTGAGGGTGGTACTGAGCATTCCCACCTGAACCTGACCATATATAATTGGGGACTTGGGCCATCACCATCACCACTCGATGGATCCAGAGGAGGATCAGAGCTTCCACAGGACTACTGCTTTCAACTACATCCACCACCCTGGCCAATGGGGTGCTAGGTTGTACTCTGACGTTGTGGGTTTAGGCCAGTTTTCTGTGTATCATTGCATTTATTGTAATATTTCCATTGAATTGCAACTCTGACCTGAAATCTCTCTTAATGTAGTTGTGTAGGGTTCATTTCTCCCACAGTTTACTTTCAAACCAGCATACTCCTTTAAGAAGAAAATGAGTCATAGTTTAGCTGTACCTATTCTTGTCACTGACTATGAAGGGAAAAGCTCAGACACACACATAGTCCACTGAAACCCACAAACTGAGTCTTGCTATTGACTCAAATGCATTTTTGACTGAAGCCTGCTACATTGCTCTAGCACTGAAGAGGCCCTGCTGTAGCATCCACTCTGAAGCCACTGGAGATACATATTGAGTGCTGTAGGACAGCAGCTGAAATAACCCGTGGCTGGGGAAGGTGTTGTTGTTGTCCAGACTGACAATTCCAGCGTTGTGAGGCTGTCTTATGGTGTAATGCTAAAGGGAATCTGGTTTGTGTATGAGCTGCAGAAATCACTGCTACACTTGCAGGCTAAGCCTGATTTTAGTGGGCCATTTTTGTAAGACAGACTTTAGCCTAAAATATATACATGACATTGGTTGAGAAAACCACAAACATGTAAGAAAGGTTACTTTATGGGTCTTATGGCCAACAGCAGGCTAGCCCAGCCCAAAGAGATGACAGCACCATGCTCAGAGCACAGTTAGAGGAGGAGTGCTGCCACCTGAGGCTGCTCCAGAGGCATGCAACCAAATAGACACTGGAAGAAAGCAAGCCAGAGCACACTGAGGGAAATATATTATTTGTATTTCTTTAAGTTCTCTCTGTATGCTACTCCTGGTCTTCCTTTTCAAATTTTCAGACCTGGTCTACTCAGGAACAGCACTGTTAATTGACAGGTCTCCAGCCCCACAGAAAAGGCTTAGCAAGACCAAAGATCAAGTGGTAAGACATTTGACACTTTCCAATAATGAAATGGCAACCTTTCCTTTCTTTAACTCTGGGATATAATCAGTTAATATGCTGCTAACCTGCAAACATGGTGCTTTCAGCATTACTGTTCGTTTTTAAGGCCTGGTTGTTGTACTGAAAGATTATCTTCAGTATGAGAGAAGCCCCGTGACTTTATGAAGGAATTTCAGAGAGGGGTTCTGTGGCCTAAATGTACTCATCCATTTTCACATTCATCTGTTTTCCTCTACACTCAGAGGATGAGGAAATGATCATCTCTTTTAAACCAGATTTGTGCAAGCATGTTGGTAAACAAACACAACTGTTACCTTGGAGAGCAGCTTTGTGCAGGTTTATTTTTATTATTAGATATCATCTCTAAAGCAGATGAAATTAAGATGAATGCCATTATTTCTGCCTGTGCCACTCTCTCTGGCCATTCTCTGGCTCTGCTATTAACCTTGGGTTGAACTGGCTACTATTAAACTTGCACCTTATTTTGAACCCAAGCTTGTAGAAAAAATGTATAAAGGAAGGTACTGGAACCTGCAAGTCAGCCTCTGTGTTTTCAGTACAAGCTGAGAACACAGAAAAACAATGCAGGAATTGTAGTCTCTGTTTTAAAATAATTGGCTGTTTAAACTTGAGAAGCCCTGGAGATACCTGCCTCAGATCATTCTTTCATCAATGTCAACAAAATTCCTGTTGACTGTTGTGGTTAAAACTGTTTCTGGTGGACATCTGTCCATCGACTTTTAAGGACTAGGAACTTGGGAGTGGAGAAAAGCATGCAATGTTCTTTTTTTTAATATGGTGACTATTAAGACGAGAAACACAGAAAGATATTTTCTTGAATGTTTCTCCAGGGTATAACAAAGGTAAATAAAGAGTTACACTGAGAGGGGAGACAATTTCCAGGATGGATGAGGACAGAGCCATAGAGAGAAGCAGTCAGCTGAGGGTGACTGATTGGAGAAAGATCTGCAGCCTCTGCTCTGAGTCACTAGGAGCCCTGCAGAGCACCAGGAAACTGGTGGGAGATAACAGGCTTGCCTTGAGCACTGAAGAGTGGCAGGAAACCAAAACGTAAAACGTTTTATCTCCACTAAACCCTCTCATTTCCTACATTAAAAGGTTTGATCTCTAAAACAAATTTCAGTTGTAGTGGTAGTCTGAATATTTTTGCTTTCCCTTGCCCAAGCAAGGAAAAGTGGAGGGTTATTTACCATTAGTTTGTTCTTTGCGAATTAGTTCTGAGGGCTTTGCCCCACCTGCGGAGAAAGAGGTTTTCCTTCTCATCTTTGTGCTGGAGGATTAATTTATTCCACTGCAGATCACAGCATACTCAAATTATAGAGAAAAGAGTTCTCCATTAGATGCTCGTGCTAAGTGTTACTGGCACGTGGCAGCAGAGCCACAGGCTGGCAGCAGACTCTCCTGCCAGCACACGCACGGCCCTCGCTTGCCTGGCTGCCTGTCCGTGGCAGGCTCTGCACTCACACTCCCGCGCACGTGATGTGCAGGACAGAGAAGAACCTCAGGTTAGATTATCCCACTGTTCCAGTGCAAGGCTCCATGGAAAGTGTGGCTGCAATGAGACACTCAGTCATCACAGCACTTCTCTGAAAAGCCTTTTGCTGAACTGTGCTACATGTACTGCTTTTTTCCAGCTAGAAAAGAGCATTATTTAGCAATGGGCTTTTGTGCCTTTCTCTGTGTTTTTTCTATTCTACTGTTCTCTGTTGTTCAGCATTATCTTTTGCATGTACTGCATTTGACAGAGGCCAGCCACGCACACACAGGGACAGTGAAGACACCAGGGTACAGATAGGCTATGCAGTGAAATAAATCTGTTCAGTGGGGTCCTGACACCTTCTTTTCCATCCTCTAGCTCTGATGGCATTTTTCCCTTCAGTAGATATGAGATACATCACTGTCCCACTTAACCCTGTTATGTGACCACTAAAGTACATGGTTTAAAATTCTGACCTTTTTCTTGGAGGAGAATCCCATATTAACATTTACTAAAGAATCAATACTTACAAATAAGGGTCATGAAATAATTAGATAAAAGAAAGAGGAAAGACAAGAAAAACTTTTGCAGTCTACTCAAGCTGCATTACTTTCTGCTCATTTATTCATCTCACACACAGAAAGCTAAATCCTAAGATCTACGAACCACTGATGTTAAGATGGTGCAGATGTTTTTTAATCACTGCTCTCTGCTAATTGCAGCAACCAGTTTCACTTGTCAGATGTGTCTCCCTGACCTATGAGGCAAGGGTGGCTGTGTACGACACGCATGTAGTGCTGGATTGGATTTCAAATCTGTTTTTTAACTTCCAAGGGTTTTGGGTATCAAAAACCTCAAAAATGCAGTCATAGTACGGACATTCAATGTTTTACATGTCTCAGACTGATAAATATCTGGGCTATAATATCAGTGGCTACTTGGCTGAAACTGCCTGAAAGCTTTGCTCAGAAGGCAAACGCCAAATCACAACTTTCATCACTGAGAACTGCATGAGTATTTCTACTCATTACGCAAGAGTGTTTTGCCTATTCATCATCTTGTTGGATTACCTTGGATAATGAAACTGATTTCACAAGCTCTTCTCTGGCCAACACTGAACCAAAGCTGCTGGAGACATACTTACAGCCAGCTGTATATCCTTAGACACTGAAGTTTTCCTTTTACCCACTAAAGCAGTAGTAATACAAATATCCCCACATGGCCTCTAAGTGCTGGCAGACTTTAAACCACTTATGCTGCTTCCAGAAAACATCTCATGAGCAATCCTGCACTAAAACCTTGGCTCCAGATCTCCCAAATGCAGCAGAAATCAATAGGACTGTTTATGCCAACTGGGATTTTTTTAGGAACTGAATGCATTCATGAATTGTTAAGGCTGAGACATGAAACAAGGTTTCTGGATGCTATGCAGTAACCATAAAAATATTGTCCACATATTTCCTTAGTATCAAGAATATATTTTATAGTGTTAATAATATCAAGTCAGAAAGTATAAATATTCACTGAAGGAACTGAATGTCAAGAGGGAGGAATAACGAGTTAAATTTTCTGTAAATGGAGAAGTAATTCTATATGGATAGATCATGAGAGGTTTCAGAGTTATCTAATAGGACTGATGTGGGGCCTGCAACTGAAAGGACCATAGACAGTGACCCTTTGTGAGATGCCTGCATCTCAAAGATTTCTTACGCAATCATGAAGTAGTCATCGAAGCCATATGTAAGTACTAAACATTCCCGTGGAACTCAGTTCCCAATTTAGTAGAAAATTACAACAACAACAATAATAATGCCACAGCTCAGAACACAGAGGATTTCTGTGTACTTCGCTTTTGTGCTTAGAGGGTGCTTCCCAAAACAAGAATCCAATTAAAAATTGTTGTACACATACACATTATTTTCTGCTCCTTTTCCTTCTCATCCCTCTGCTGATCCAATGGGTCTTAAGGCTGGTGGCTACATTCTGGTGTTGGAGGGGGAGATTTCAGCACCTGGGGTGCATCTCTGAAAGAATATAATGTTCATGTTGATGGTTTCTTCTTCCTCTCTCCAAGATCCACCTGGGTCATCCTTTGCTAATACGCTCTTGCACCTTTGTCCTTTTTTCACCAGTCTGCAGCTTCATGTTATGTCCACATTTACTGTAAATGCTGCCTTTTACATAGGTTAGATACTGTCTTTTATTCTCTTTGTTACCCCTAAACCCACTTTTCTCCAGCTTTGTCTCTGGAGAGAAACTGACCATTAGGGCACTGTTTACAGCTACAGGGTCTCTGGTGACAGCCTACACCCCATCTCTTATCATGCCTTGCCTATGCTTCTCTACATTGCATCCCAAGTCCCTGCTTCTCAAGATTTCTGCTGTTGCACCAAGTCTGTATTTCTCTGCACTGCATCTAGTGCTGGAGTGCTGCATTCAGTGCAGACTCAGTGCAGACTAACTGCTTGTTACTCTCTGTCACACAAAGTAAAAGACATTAGCCATAGACATCTGAACAGTCAGTGAAGTTGCTCTTTCAACTCAACCAAGTAAGCCAGAGCTGGAGGCAGGTGAGGGAGTGCTCAGCCAAGGCAAGCCTGACCAGCCTCAGTCCTTAAAAATTGTGTGTAGGTAAATGCTTCTATAACCTAGATGGAGCAAATAGCTTGGAAAATAACCTTAAGTACCACAGCCTTCGAAGTCCTGAGGCACCAGGTCTTCCATTTACAGAATCAGAGATTGGGTAAGGTTGGAAGGGACCACAGTGGATCATCTGGTCCAACCTCCCTGCTCAGGCAGAGTTGTCCTAGAATACATTACACATGATTGCATCCAGATGATTCTTTCTTATATTTATGTTTTGTTATTTTTATTTTATTTATTTTTATTTATTTATATTTACATGTGCTTTCCTCCCATGTTTATAAATCATGATTTCCTGCTTTGCTAAGTCAGCCATGAAAACAGAACTGCAAACTAGAAAACAGAAAACAGAAAATGCAAACAGAAAACAAACCAGAGAAAGATTAGAAAAAGGTTCCTCCAAAATATAGCTCTGAGCAGCCTAAAGCCATGATTTATCTTGTACACACATGTTTTATGTAAATGTGCCTGGCTTAAGGAATTACTTTTATCATCCTGCCCCAGGGCTGTGAGAGCACTGTGGTGGGGACAGACAGACAGTGGCATACAGGAGGTAACTGGCAGGGCTATCAACTCTTCTTCATGGTGGTGGGAAGGTTTCTGAATAGCATGGAGTTTCACGCTGGAGGCTGGGGACAGCCTCTTGTAATACCTGGTATTACACATTTACATAACAAAAATAAAGGAATGTAATAGCTGAATACATGATATCCTGGTTTTAAAAGGAAGGAAAACCACAGCTATGTTGTGCAGCTGAACATGTTCTGCAGCCAGACCAAAAATGTGAAGATTGCCTCTCTGAGCCAGCTATTGTGTTTTAGAGCAAAGAGACAAAGATTCACAATCCCCACCACAATCTGTGAAAAGTTGTCTTCCTACAGGGTCAAATGAAATACAACACTTCCATAACTGGTGTTTCTCCACAGACTATGAGAAACATCTGAAACCAAGTACACAAGTACACTGTAATGTTTCCCATAGCCTACCTTTGACTCATGAGAGACACATCCGTATCTCTCACCACAGTAGTCATAACTAGCAGCAGAGACATTTTTTAAGTTCCTCTCATTGTGTTATTTGTCAAACATAACCATTAAGGGATCATTAGCAGATAAATGCTACTCAAAATCATGTTCTGATGCCACTAGAAGGGCTTACTGCAATTTTTAACCTATAGCCTTGTAGTTTTATGTTTACCTGAGGAACTGTGCCATACAGACCTTACTCAGTTCCCATTAAACTTAGAGCTAAGTTTCTTGTAAAAGTTAAAGGGAGGAAAATAAGCCCAGAAGAGGCTTTATAAAAACCTGAGCAGAAAGCTGAGAAAGAGACTGGCAGAAAGAATTCATATGAGAAATCTGCAAATTTCCTTGGTAATTGTTTTGGTAGTGGGACAAGATGAGTTCAGTTATTATTCACACAGTCATCATGCGGTCCTTTGGAATGCTAACAGGTAATCTTGTTCCTCAAGCCAAAGCACATAAATCTGAGTGGGATTTCAGGTTAGGCTGAGCTCTGCCACACTGCAAATAAAAGTGAGCTGTATTATGCCCAGGAGTAGGTCCCATTAGCTCTCTGATCCAGTAACCATGCATTTGTGTGAATCTGGGGTTGGCAGAAGGTGGTGTGGAGAATACATGGGCACAGAGTAAGGGCAGGGAGGAACCACCTTCCCTGGAAGCAGCTTGGACTCTGGCTGCAGAGCTGCACTCTAAGGGTGAATCTTGTCTGGGATTTCAGTGCTGTTCCAGGGACCTGGCTTCAGGCAACATACAGGAGCTTGCAGCATGTATACAAGCATGCAGCTTGCATGCACCTCCTGAGCAATAGAGCAGAGTCTTGGTGCACATGTACTGTTGGTCTCTGCTAACTGCCTCTATAAACATTGGACCCCCATCCTGCAACTGCCTATAGTAACACATATGTTGTCCTCACTCATAACAGGGGTCAGGCAGGTTTTAAGCAATAAAGCTGCATTGCCGTCTGATGATTTACTTAAACCTGCTTGCTACCAAGTCCTGCGTGGATTCTCTAACTACATTGGCAGGGGACACAAACTAAGAAGCATTTTCAGAATACACCACCCATACTATTAAGTGTCCTCATTTTGATGAGTAAGAATCAAATATTCACTGACCAGAGAGAAGCACCAGACCAGGGCACTGCTACACAATTGTTAAGATCTATGCTCTAGGCACTCCTTCCACAAGTCCTGCAATTCCTTCTGCCTCTACACTTATTTAATTGTTCCCATTCACATCTCACTACACACACAGTTTCTTGTTCTGTGCTTTGTAGTAACACATGCTCACACATCTGTAGGTCCTGTTGCCTAGAGTTAAGTCCAGAGAGCAGATGGTCTCCAGCTGTATGGTTGTGTGTTCTCGTTTCATCCGTCTTTCTGGAGCTGAGCTGTGTCTGTTCCAGTGGGATATCTCAGGGTCGGCAGGAGGCTGGCAGGAAAGCTCTGAGCAACAGAGCTGAAAAGCAGCACTGTCAATGTAGGATGTGGCCTTTTCCCACTGAGAACTGCTGCACTGATGCATGGCCTTGTGCACAACATTCTCCTAAAGGGGTGGATTTGGTTACGGGTTTGAAGGTGAGCCATTCTGGCCACTGGGCTATGTAAGAAATGTGATGGGAACTCTGCTGTCCCAGGCAATTTTACCTTCTTGGCAGAGGGATCCCTGCAGGTTCAGCTGGGAAGAGAGCTTTGCATTGCTTGTCTCCATGTGAAGAGGCTGATGTGATTAAAGAGTCACTTATTGCTCCTACTGAGCAACCTCACTGGTACATGGCTGACTTGTGCCACTGTTTGTTGTGCCTCACACACAAAAAGCACAAGTACAAGCACTTTAGTAATCTCTGTTAAAAATTCAGTTACAGTATCTGACCTGACATTTCTATAATTTCATACTACATATTTTTCTGTATTATTATTATATATTTCTCATAAATCACTATTATATTGTTTTATAATATGTTATTAATATAATATATTGCTTATGAAATATATTAACCAATTATTTCATTATATTAATTCTATATATTATATATTTTTCATATATTGTTTTCTATACTTGGTCCTTACATGAAATTCATTGATTATAACAGACTTAGGATCAAGTGCTGTGAAAGAGAAATCCACACAGAATTTAGAAATCCATGGGCATGATCCACTGATTTTGGTGATATTTGCTCTGATTGACTGTAATATGTTCTCTGCTTGTAGTTGAAGAGAGGAAAAAACTGCCTTTACATGCTCGGGCAACATGTCAAGAGCACCCCAGGAACTTCACCCACTCTCAGATAAGATCTGAAACAGAAACAAGCCACATAATCTCTGGCTTTGTCATGGTATCACAGAGAATGCAGTTTGGGACCCTTCGGTGATCAGAAGATATTTTTGGATCACTCCTAACCAGCTGCTCCTAAATCCTGCAGTCACTGTGGACCTTGCTGCTGAGTCATTGCAGCTTCTTCTGTGTGCAGGAAACTGCTACTTTCTGAGGGGGTACAACACTCTTGTAGCCTTACCCTGACCCACAGATTTTGCAATGCTCAGTGGCTCATACATATTCCAGGCAAAAAAGCCTCCAACCTTTTGTCCTTGCTTCAGTAAGTTTAAACATTCCTGGATGTACAGCTTTAATAACACAAATACTTTATGACAAGAACAGTCAGAATCTGGGGAGTTTTCTTAGCACTAGTACAGGACATGCATCTATAGAAGAACTTGTAAAGTGAGATGCAAAACAACAGAAAAACTGGAATTAGTTTTCTTGTTGATGTTCCCAGATATGTTAAGATGGCATTGAAGGAAAAGGAAAGCAAAGGAAGCATAGATCATCAGAAAGTTGTAACTTTATTAAAATTGTTCGTTACAAACCTAGAAAATGGTATTTGGATTGTAACTTGAAATGAACTTGGAATATCCTTAAAACATCCAAACATCTGTGCTTCTGCCCTGCAAAGATGAAATCCCATAGCCATCCCATTTGTCTTGAGAGGGAGGTGACAACTGTACACCAAGCACAGAGAGGGAGGAAAAAGGAATTATGATTCTGAAGAAGCAACTGACTTTTTTCTCCTCTTTCTCTCTTTCTTTCCTGGTCAGAAGTGCCTACCTGCAGCCTTGAGGTGCTTTTGTGGGACTGCATTTTGCACAGTCACATTCTTTGGATGGGAATGACTGGCTTCCATTTCTTCCTAAAAAGTGAACTAGAAAGAAGCCATTGTGTGTATCTTTTCTCCAGTGGCTCAGTGGAAGGAGGCTTTGTGTCAGTTCCTTGCACTATCTAAGGTGATTAAAAGTAGTTTTTCTTCCCCATAACATGCCTTCAGCACAAGGCAGCTTGGGCAAGGACTGAAGAGTGAAGGAAAAGTAACACATTCTGGTGCCCTGACCATTACAGCCGCAGCAGTAAGAGGCAGCATCACACCGGCGGGTTTTGTACGATGTGTTGTCAGCGTGTGTGAGACACTCAGTGCACCCCTAAAAGGAGGCCTCCGAGATGACTTTGGTCATTTGGTGAATGTTACCTTTATTTTTTTCTTGACAGACTGAAAGGATTTTCATGCACCATCACAGGCTGGGGGCCTGCTGGCTGGGAAGAAGCTTTGCAAAGAAAACCATGTGAGTGTGGACAAGAGGTTGATCATGCACCAGCACTGTGGCAAGGAAGCCAATGTATCCCGGGGTGTATTAGGTCAAGTATTGCCAGCAGGTAGAGGCAGGAGATCCTTCCCCTCTGCTCAGCACTGGTGAGGCCCATCTGGGAAGCTGTGCCCATGCTGGGCTTCCCAGTACAAGAGAGACAAGGACATACTGGAACAAGCCCAGTAAAGGGTCACAAAGTTGATGAAAGACCAGGAGCATCTGGGATATGAGGAGAGGTTGAAGAGAAATGGCTCAGGAAGATCTCATCAGTGTGTGTAAATATCTGACAGAGAGTGAGTGTAAAGAAGAGGATTCAGACTTAGAATCACAGGATCAAAGAATCACTTAGATCAGAAAAGAGCTCTGATATCATAGAGTCCAAACTACTTCTCAGTCCAACCTCTTCTCAAAGCTCAACTCTTCTCAGTGGTGCCCAGTGTGGGGACAAGAGGCAATGGGGGTACACTGAAATGGGAGATTGCACTCCCACATAAGGAAAATAATAAGTTTACTGTTTGATTGGTCAAAAAGTGGTGCAGATTACCCAGGGAGATGATGGACTGGCAATCCTTGGAGATACTCAAATCCTAACTGGACATGGTCCCAAGCAACCTGCTGTAGCCAAACCTGCTCTGAATAGGAGACTGGACTAGATGGTTTCCAGAGACGTCTGTCAGTCTCAAGTACTCTTTGATTTTGTGATTTTTTTAAAGACCTGCTTTTGAAAAATCTTTCTTTTACATTATCACTGCTGGGAAGCATTAAGCTTTTGTGGATGCCTCAGTGATACACCACTAGTAGTCAGCATATTCTGTTAGCTTGATTTTGAATCATCTGGGTTCAGAGTAGGTGATTTGGGGTATGTGTTTCTTACCCTATCTTGCTGACAAGCAGCTTTATCTTCATTTTTGTCTAGAAATGTCTTTGGGCTTTAACGATTAGCAATGAGTCTATAAATAAACACTGAACAATATCCCTTGCTATTTTTAATGTTTTCTGTTATGGAGTCTGGTGGCAAAATCATTCAGATTTTTCAACTTTTAAGGAAAGATTCAGAACAGTCCATAGCAGGCAGAGTGCACTGGTGTCTTGGGGTGACCGCAGGGAGATCTGACTGTTG